>PVJD01011965.1:0-42747 GCA_004026545.1 Mormoops blainvillei | reverse complement strand
ACCTGGCCTTTTTCTCTGTGCATGTGCACTCCTGGCGTCTCTTCCTCTTTTTATAAAAACACCAGCTATATTGGATTAGGGCTCCACCATTGTGGTTATGTAAATTTAATTACCTCTTTAAAGGCTCTATTTCCAAATACAGTCATATTGAGAGTTACAGTTCCAATTTATGAATTTTCTGGGGATACAATTCAGTCCATAACATGGGTGTTTAATGGAGACTTCTCTGAGATGACATTTGAGCTGATACCCTAATGACAGGGAGGACACACGCTGTGGGGTAAATCCTCACTGCAGAGGGAAAAGCAGGCACAAAACCCTAGGAGCAAGAAAGTGCTTGGGAAGTTCAAGGAACAAAAGGGGAGTGAGAGCTGTTAGGCCAAAATTATGTAAACAAATTAACAAAGGAAAATAATCATATACATAGGTATTTACGCTTATAGGCATACATGGGGTGGGGCAAATGTAGGTTTACAGTTTTCATATGGAAAATAATACTATAGTTAATAAATAATAATACAAGAAAAAACTCTGTTTAGTGTACCACAACTGTACACCTACTTTTGCCCCAACCTGTATGTAAATTACAATGATTACTTACTTAGCTAAGTAATGCTTTATATGATTCAGTTTAAGAGATATTTGAAATCACAAAGAATTTAGATAGAAAACAGTATTTTGTAATAAGAAATATCATTTGGAATGTCTGTATTTTCGGCAGAAGTCCATTATTAGTAGTATTATTATTACTATTACGACTGCTATAACCATAACAACCATTTTTTATAAAATAAGATACATGTGAGATGACATCATCTTCAAAGGAAATGTGAATATATTTTTAAGGCTTGAAATTTTCCCAGTATCAACATTTAGCACTATGAAACAGACTCCCTCAGACATTTTAAGAGTTTTAAGCTTATTTATTCACTGCTTTTTTGGAGGAAATAAGGGAAGTCTAAAGGGTTTACAAAGTTCATGAACATAAAAGAGCTTTTGAGTTGAGGTTAAATAAATCCGATTATATTTCTCTAATTTGCACTTGGATTTTAAAATCACAGAAGATAAATACTGGCAAACTTTCTTTGAGTTTTGCCAAACTCGAAATAATTTAGAAAATAATCCAAGTCTTTGGATAATTTCCATAATGCAGAGGAGTTTACCTGTCTCTGATTTCCAAAGCAAATTGTGCCACAACTTATAGAAGAATATCTAGTCATAGATACACCTTAAGAAAAACATGTCCTAAAGCTCAAATCAGGGATGTGGAATCAGAGCTAAAAGTCCTTAAGAAACAAAAGCAGTCATACAGAGCTTTAAAATATAGTGATAACTAACACAGCAGGCACTGATTGAAATAATTTTTTCATAAGGTAATCAAATGCTAATTAGCCTTTTTAAAATATATTGCCCATTTTAAGTAGAGCAAAGAACCTATTGTTCATTTTAGTAACCTAGTGAACTAAAAAAATTATGTATTATAAATAGAATAACATAATTTTTAAACTTTATTTCTATTAATAATAACTAGAATAGCACAGAAATGGAGATCACGTGGAAGGTTATCAGTGGGGAGTGGGAGGGGGGAAAGGGGAAAAAGGTACAGGGAATAAGAAGTATAATTGGTAGGTACAAAATAGACAGGGGGAGGTTAAGATAGTGTAGGAAACGGAGAAGCCAAAGAACTTATATGTACAATCCATGGACATGAACTAAGTGGGGGAACGCTGGTGGGTGTGGGGGTGCAGGGTGGAGGGGATTAAAGGGGAGAAAAAAATGGGACAACTGTGATAGCATAATCAATAAAATATATTTAAACAAAATAATAACTAGAATAGGATTTGTTAGCATCTAAATTAAATTTTTCATACAAATTACGATTTTATACTTGGTAGAAAAACAGATGTGATAGGACTTTAAAAGAACAGAACGGAAAGACTTTGTGTCAATAACAGATAACTTAGATGAAAAAGACAGATTTCTAAATATATACAAACTACCAAGATTTACTGAAGAGTAAATAGAAAACCTTCACAGAGCTATAACAATTACTAGATTTATTTAGTGATTTAAAAAGTCCACCATCCCTCCCCCACAAAAAAATACTAGGCCCAGATGATTTCACTGCTAAAAACTCAAGGAAAAATTGTTACCAATCCTTCACAAACTCTTCCCAAAAATAGAAGAGAGGAAGACACTTCTCAACTAATCCTATAAGGCCAGTATTACTGTGATACCAAAAACATACAAAGATATCACAAGAAAAGAGGTTACAGACCAATAATAGTTACAGACCAGTATCTCCTATAAGTATAGATGGAAAATTCTTAACAAAAGGCTAACAAATCTAATCCAGCAACATATTTGAAGAATTGTACACCAAAACCAGATGGGATTTATCCAAAAAATACAAGGTTGGCTTAACATCCAAAAATCAGTTACTATAATAAATCATGTTAAGAGGAAAAAGGACAAACACCGCATGATCATCTCAAAGGGCACAGAAAAAGAATTTTAAAAAATTCAGCTTCCTTTCATTATAAAAACACTCATCAGACTAGAAATAGGATGAACTTCTACTATCTGAAAGAAGGCATCTACAAAAAACGCACAACTAACATTATACCGGTGAAAGATTCTGTGTTATTCCCTAAGGTCAAGGACAAGACAGCATATCTGTTTTCACTACATCTGTTCAATATTTTATTGGTGGTGTTCACCAGAACAATCAGGTAAGGGAAAGAAATAAAAAGTATTCAGGCTGGAAAGGATGAAGTAAAACTACCTTTATTTGCAGATGACATAATCTTAGTTACCGAAAATTCTAAGGAATTTACTAAAAACTATTAGAACTAATAAACAAGTTCAGAAGAGTTACAGGACACAAGATCAGTTGAATTTCTATATATAAATCATATAAAAAGCAGTCATATGTCTATATATTAGCAATAAATAGTACAAAAGATCTAAATAAATGGAAGAAGTTCTATATTTATGGACCACAATTTAATATCTTTAAGATGGCAATGCTCCCCATATATATCTACAGATTAAATTCGATCCATATTCAAACCCTAGATGACTCTTGTTGAAATTAACAAGTTGGTTCTTAAATTCATATGGAAGCTCAAATGACACAGAATAGCTATCTTGAAAAGAAAAAAGTTTGAGAAATCACGCTTCCTTAATTCCACACGTACTATAATGTTTACATAAAAACAATGTGGTACTGGCAAAAGGATCTGTATATAGATTAATGAAATAGAATCGAGAGTCTAGAAATAGCGCCTTACATTTATGGCTGATTTTCAATAGGGTGCCATAACAACTTAATGGGGAAAGTCTCTTCAACAAATGGTGCTGGGACAAACACATTCACATGCAAATAATGATGCTGGACTGCCTTTTTCAGGCCATGCAGAAAAATTAACTCAAAATGGATCGGAGACCTAAATGTAAGAGCTAAAACCATAAAACCCTTAAAACAAAACATAGGAATAAATCCCGTCTTTGCCTTAGGCAGTGGTTTCTTACACGTGACCAAAAGCACAGGCAAGAAAAGTTAAAGTACATAAATTGGACTTCACTGAAATTTAATAATTTTAGTTTGCAAAGGATACCATCAAGAAAGTCAAACCCTCAAAATGGGAATATATACATATATAAATAACTCTTATAAATAAATATGAAAAAGGAGAATAACCTAATATAAAAATGGACAAAAGACAGACATTTCTCCAAAGCAGATATACAAATGATCACTACACACATTAAAAGATGCTCGACATCATTAGTCATTAGGAAAATGTAAATCGAATCCACAATAAAATAGGTGGAGCAATTAGACATCCATTAGTGAGAAGTGGGCAGGGCTTAGGAGTGCAGTAGAAATAGAGAAAAGCAGACAGAATAGAGAGATTTTGGAGACAGAATTGTCAGGCCTGGGTGTTGGGCAAAGGGCAAAAAGGAAAGAGGGAGGCCAAGGATTGCTCACCGGTATTTGAGTTGAGGAGCTATATGGGTGACAGTACTATTGACTTGGAGAAATTTGGATGGGAAGCATGGAATTTTTGTCTTCTTTGCGTTATATAAAATGATTTTGAAGTGCTTATAAGATATGCAAGTGGAAGCGATAAGGAAGAAGTTTAATATACAGATCTGGAATTCAGAGAAGAAACCCAGTGGGGGTCACGTGAAGCAGTGGTGGCAGGGGTGAGTCAGCCTCGGCATATGTGATGGAAAACCCCAGGAGCATGAACTGGCCAAGGAAACTGGCTCCCCCTCAGGCCCCAGGTAACACCCATGTGAGCCACACCAAAATTAAATGCAGCGGTCAGAGGAAAGGAAGCTGGCAAAGGAGGCTCAGTGAGCCTACATTTTGAGGAATAATTATTCTGCCCCTCACCTTGTGGGTTGCTTGGCTCTTGACCTTATTTTTGTTAGGTTTACATTGTTATTATTGTTTTATTACGCACATTTTTTCACTTTAAATTGTAGTATAATGATAAAGTGTCCACCTCTAAAATCAGGTGGCACTGGATTTAAACCTCAGCTCTGTTACATATTAGACAAGTTGCTTTGCCTCTCTGATTTCTATGACCTAACCTGTAAAATGGGGTTAATAACAATACGCGTCTCAGAGAGTTGCTGTGAGGATTTAATGGGACCATGTATGTAGAGTGCTTGGCACTTATAAAAACTTATTACTGTTACTTAAGTGTTAGTCTACCTCAGATCCATTTTTTTCCCAGTTGTCAGCCTTTGACCATATATAATATTAGTTTTTAAGTAGAACATTCCACATGCTAATATTTCCTACATTTACCCCTGTGGTCCTCACTCTAGAAACAAACATGACCTGATGCAATGGCTGGAGGCAATGCCTCCTCATAGACAGCATCTCTGCAGAACCAGCAGAAAGACACATGTCGTCGCCTTGGAACCCACGTCACTTTCCTTAATGCAGCTTTCTAAGAATCAGTTCCAAAACAAGTACGAAAATGAGAACAAAGGGACCTGTCACATTTGTGTGCCCACTTTAATAAACCGTATTTTCTTATGTAGTTTGTGACACATATCAGAGCGAACATAAGATGCCTCTGCTCTGACACTTATTCCCAGTTTTTCAGAATTAGAAAATTAAATGTCAGAAATACAAACAGAATCTTAATAAAGAATAAGCATAAAGTTTTACGAAAGGATTAGAATAGCGAATCATTACATGTGAATCGTTTCTGTGACTTGTAATTCCTTGGATTCATAATTGAAATAATTTTCAGCTTCGCTTTAGTAAGTTGAAATGCAAATAATTAAAACATAGTTAATTAAGAGTGTTTAAGTGGTGTAAGAGGAACTGTGCTAAAGATGGGCAAAATTGACTATACGGACACTGTCAGTAATTGTTAGTTGAGTAAGCATCAGTTACATATAGAAGAGACATATGTTTTCAGAATTTATTTCTACTTCTGCTGACATATTTAGAGTTTAAAAATTACACATGTCAAAATTAAACTTTGAAAACAATCAAAAGATTATATTTCAATATTAAAACATTACTTGGAAAGGGGCTTGAAAATCCATTTATTCATTCAATAATTATTAGTGGAATCTTTTTCAGGTGATTGGAACTTGTTTAGCGTGATTGATGCTATAGAGATACATTTTATACTGACTTACCGCCCCCGATACACACATATTCAAGGCACTAGAAAAGGATCAGCAGAAGGAATCACCTTAAAGAAGAATACAACTGGGCATGACCTCACAAGACAGTGGGCAATAGGACTGAATAAGGATATAAGCATTGCAGAAGAACATTAACATTCCTTGAAGGCCATGATCAAAACTTAGTTATGGGGAGTCTATGTCCATTCAATGTCTATGAGGTATAGATTGCTAGGCAGGCTATGCTCACCCACCTGCCAGAAGTTTATAGGCAAGGGGCAAGTCCAATGATAGGCACAGGAGTACAATGATGTACAATTCACTGAGTACATTAGGTGAAATCACTAAATTTGGATTCTTTGCAGAAGAATCCCGTAGGGAGATTGGTAAAAATGAAAACTCCTAGGGCCTTATCCCCAGAGATTCTGAATTATTAGGTTGAAGTACAAACTAGGAATCTGTTTTTTCAAACAAGCATTCCTGATGACTTCAAAGACTAAATTTTGTTACATTTTTAAATAAGGGCATGTGCAGGTAGAGTGTATATATGAACTTTAGAACATGGACAGGAGGGTGTAGAGTAAGGGCAAGTATATCTTTGGAAGAAAATTAGTGACAGCAAGTTAAAATAAAATCTGCCAAGTTGATTTAATTTTTTATCCAACAAATATTTATCATGCTCTCACTATACAAGGTCTGTCTGGAAAAAGATGAGAATGGTGTGTGCAATATTAATGTGACCTGGCAGCCAAGGAGAATGGACTGGAATGTGCATGCATGAACAATGATGACTTCATTGTACTAGTCAATGGGGGCAGATAGACGATGAGTGAGTATGTGCACTGTGTGACCATCACATTCAAAATGACTGAATGAGTAGAGCAAGGAGTCTGCATCAAATTTTGTGTTAAGCTTGAACATTCAGAAGGCCTTAGCTATGGGCAACTGGTAACTGGCAGCTTCACCAGAACACAGTGCTCATGCATCATGTCTCCTGCAGAGTTTTTAGCAAAACATCAAGTCACCCAGGTGACTCAGCCCCGCTACAGCCCAGGCTTGGCACCTGTGACTTCTGGCTTTTCCCAAAACTAAAAACACCTTTGAAAGGGAAAAGATTTCATACCATTGATGAGATTCAGGAAAATACGACAGGGCAGCAGATGGTGACTGGGAGAACTGTGTGAGGTCCCAAGGTGCCTACTTTGAAGGGGACTGAATCATCATTGCCCTATGTACAATGTTTCTTGTATCTTGTATCTTCTTCAGTGAATGTCTCTATGTCATAATACATGGCTGGATACTTTATGGACATTTCTGGGCATATAATAGTGAGAAAATGAAATAGAGACTCTGTTCTCATGGATAAAGTCCTATGCCTTATAGAAGTCACATAAATGTAGAAACAAAAGTGTTTATTTTCAATAAGCTGAGCTAAGTGCTAAGACAGCAAGAAGCCAAGAGCATTTTCACAGAGCCCAACGGGAGGTCATTTCTACTGATGATAGGGGTCAGCATTGATAGTGTAGTGAAACATTATTATGTTTATAATCTCTCCAAATATACAAAGAACCAGAGTTTTGATTGGAAATTCTAAGTAAACTTTATGTTTTGTAACTCTGAATCTGTGACCTAATGTAACATCTCAGGGCAGATACGTTATTGCATTTATGAGCATGTGGTCATTTTCAGCAGAGAGAGACAAATGACTAACTTAAATTCTTCCCATTTGATTTGGTATCATTCTGAACCCAGCCTCACTCCAGCATAATCACACCTTCTGAGTCTCACCTGACCACAGGTGAGATTAGGAGTACTCGCCTCCCCCAAGTCTGTGCATGAACCCAATAAATATAGCTGCATAAATATAGCTGGTACTCTGGATATGTTTTCCGTACATCTACTCATTACTTGTTGGATGCTGGTGGGGCTTATTATCATCATGGTAATTAGTAGTACAATTAATACATGAATAAAATTGCTATTTGAGTTATAACATGACATATGCTAAATTCTCTATATAGATTATTGGCATTTACAGCTACTATGAGCACATTTAAAATAAATGACTAACTAGGAAGTAATATGAAATACACTCTCTTATAACTTTCCTGGATAATCTAAATTAGATGTTATAAAAGAGTAAACAACTAATTCTTGAAATCTTTTTGAAAAACCTGATAAGGATCAACATAATTATTGATATGAAAAGGAAAATGAGTAGGAGCAGGTATTTCTAAGTAATTTTAAACAACTGTTTTCATAAATTTTATTATCCATATATGTGATATTAGTACTAACTATATTTATGATTATGATTGTGATATATCTTTTATAAAGCTATGAGATGACAAAATGTTCCAAGTACAACTGATAAGTTTTATATTAGAATGAAAGCAAATATTAATTATATATACTAATAACCTAATCTAAAACTGCCTCTTTCCCAGACTATAATTTTAGTAGATATTCAAAAACAAGAACAAAAATGTCCCATTGGTCAAATTAGTTTGGGAAACACTGATCAGAAATGTTTATTTGAAGAATACTAATAAGCTATGATAATAGCAAAAACTGGCAGGTATTGACCGCTTATCATGTGCCAAGCATAGAGCCAAAATTTTCACTTGAATTAGCACATTTAATTTAACTCTTTATACAAAATGAAGATTTATTTTAGCTAAGAACGTCTCAATTAAACATAATTGCAAGTATGTAAAATTATATGTATTTAAATATACTTAAATAGGAAAATCTATTATGTAAATCATTAGCCATAATCAGACATTATTTATGCTAGACAAAAAGACATCTCCACAATTATATTTATTTATTGAATTATTATAAAAAAGTTTTTAAAACTTTACTTTAGAGAGAGAGGGGAAGTGGAAAGGGGGAGAGAGAGGGAGGGAGGGATTTGTTGTTCCACTCATTTATTCATTTGTTGGTTGCTTCTTGTGCCTGTCCTAATTGGAGATCAAATTTGCAATCTTGGCTTATGGGGACAACACTCTAACCAACTGAACTTCCCAGCTAGGGCCATCAAAAGTTTTGTTTGTTTGTTTAAAAAATAAAATAATTTTCTTGTTTTTTGGGGGGGGTTCTTCACAATAAAGGGATTCACTAAATTTTATATCTAGATGTTGCAGATTGTGCAGATACAAATTAAATTTACCTTAAAAGGAAAATAATTTTCACTGCTATAATAGTGCCAGAATTTCCCTTTGACTACATTAGAAACAGATTTCAATTTGCTTTTAGGAGAACTAAGTAAAATTGAATTAAAATGCTTAGCAATTATTCCTATTCTATTGCAGTAAAATGGCCTTTTATTCATTGACTGAGAATATGAAATCAATGGTATGAATTTTGTACAAGACCATTTCATTAAGTAGAAGACCTTTTATTATAAGTAGTCATATGGCATGTACAATCTTATTTAGGATGCAAAAAGAATGTAAGAAGATGATCATTTTAAAATACAGAATAAGCTAATGTTATTATTTACTGTCTGGTTACAAAGAGGCTCACCAGTCACTTGTGTTCTTACAGCCACCAAAGTAATTTTTAGTAAATTAAGAAAATAATCCATGGTCCTAATCAATTGTGTGCAGCCTACATACATTAGTGTTAATCAGGTAAAATAGCAGAAGACACTATTATCCAGTTGGTCAATTGGTTTTTATCACATGGCAGTACATTTATATAATTACGAGGCTAATAGAGCATGTTGAGTCTCAAATTTTAAAATCTAGCATGGTAGAACTGGAGGGTATCATTCATATTTTCTAGTCCAGTCCTTTATATTACAGGTGAGAAAGCCGTAATGCCAGAGACTGACTTACCAATGACATATAGGAAATTAGCAGTAGAGCCATCCTTTAAAGGAGAGGGCACAAACCCCCTCCATCTATCCCACCAGTCACCCATCCTTCATTTCATGCATCCATTTATTCAACAAATATTTATTAAATGACTATTATGTTGTTAGGCTCTAGGGATGTCGTGATGAATAAAACTGAACATATAGTCTCCAGCTTTATGATAACTGCTTCAAGAATACAGAGAGAGGTGGAGAAATATTAATAAAATAATCACTCAAATACATACGTAGTTACAAAGACAAATGCTCTTAAAAAAAAAAACAGTGACATGGCCTACAATAATGAATAACAAGTGAGCCAGACATAAACCAGGGTATCGGGAAGGGCTTCCCAGAGACAGTACCCTCATATTGAGTACTAAAAGCTGAGTAGAAGTTATCAGAAGAGAGAGGATAGAAAGAAATGCCAAAGCTCTGGAAAAAGAAATGGATATTTGAGGAACAGAAAGCCCAGCCTCTTTGGAGTCTAGAAAATAACGGGGGGATGGCAAGAAGGGGCTGAAGGGACAGGCCATCCATACTAGAACATTTTTGGCCTTTATCATAAGAGTCATGGAAAGCTATGGAAGAGTTTAACAGAAAAATAAAACTCTCATGTTCAACAGTTTTATTTTTACATGAGCAAATTCCAGATTTATAAAGGCTATTCAAGGTATAGAGTATTTTTCTGAGTTTCGGTTCTGTACGTGATGGCCTAGAGAAGACATACAGAGGGAGGGATGGGGAAAGACAATATGGACACGAAGGAGATTGGAAGTTGGTTGCCTTACTCTCCATTTGCCATAGCTGACTGTTTCAAGGCTCTGAGATAGCCATGTTTAAAAAAATACAATTGTTTTGGAGAATTTAAATATAGGTAAAGTTTGCTTATGATTATAAGCTACATTATGTTGGCTTTTATATGGCAAACCTCTACTCTTGGAATGTCTAAGATTATTTGTGTACATTATATGGTTTTCTTCTGGTCCACTTTTTATTTACAACAATCCATAGACAGGATAAGCAACTATTGCTATTCATTAAGGCCTCTTTTGAGATGTCTGAAGGTAGGGGTTCTGGCTGATCTCATCTGACCAACCTGGATGCTAAAATACTTCATTGCTAAGACAGTAGGAACCCAAGATAAGCTATACATGAGGAAATGCACTAAAGTGATTAAGAGGCTAGGTTTTTAGTCAAACTCACATGGTCTTCAATTCCGGCTTTGCAAGGCTTAGAGTTGTTGGAACCTTATTTCACCCTCCTTTTTAAAAACCTCTGATAATTATTCGCTGACTGAAGAGTAACATCCCTGCTGCTCAGTCTTGTCCTCCTCCACACCCTTCATAGTCTTCAACATTTTCCCACCAGTTTTCCCTTCCATGCAATCTGACCAGCTGTCTAAGCTTCAATTACCGTGTCTATAAAAAATGAGATAATACTTATGATAGCTATTAAGGCAATAATTAAACAAGTGTTTTGCAAGTGGTAGATTTTTTCATTATATGAGAAAGAACAGATGAAAGAGAAAGGCTTAGAATTTGAGTTAGTAATCTTTTTAGTAATAATATGTTTCCTCTTTCTCCAAAGATCATGACTCTGAAATAAGTACAACAAGAACACTCACACTGAAAGATATTTTAAATGGCACATTTTCCTATAAAACATTTTTTCCAAGCTGGATTTCAGGTAGGTGAATTATTATTTTACTTTTGGGTTTTTTTAAAAATTATGTTTTTGTTTTTGCTGTTAGTGCCAATGCATCTCTATGGTAACAGGAGCCGAATCTGTTGAAAGAGAGAAAAAAAGAGCAATTATTTAGTTAAGTCAAGTGGCCAGCAAAGCACCTTGGACAGAACCATTTAGACCAGAATTTTTCCCAAATACTTAGGTCAATAGGAGTTTAGCGGGAAGTAAAAGTTGAGAATTGTTAGAAAAACCTGAGCATGTGCTATTGCTTTTCCGAATAGAAATATTGACACCTATTTAGACAAGGTCATGGGGATTTCACCAAAAGAGAAATCCATTGTTAATCTGGATAATCACAAAAATGGACAGATCCCACCCTAAAAAATCCTTTAAGGGCCATACAATTGATATTTACATATAGTTTTGTAAAATGGGTTGTTGTCAAATAAGTCTAATCAAACAAATACTGAAGTCAACTAAATTATTTATGACATTATAGTTTGTCTAAAGTGCCACTAAACAAAATTGAATATTTTCATTTTTCTCTTTAGAAAACAAAATGTACATAAAATAGGTTTTAAACTAAATCACACACAGCCCAAATGAAATGTATTTTTATTGCAAGGGAAACTTACCATTTAAAACTAGTTTATCTTCTTTGTAATATGGATAAAATATGATTTTATTCCTAAGTACCCTGAACCGGTTAAAATAAGGCTGCTACTAACAAATAAGGCATATTTGTGGGAAGTAGAAAAAATATTCTTTCATCCCTTCCGCCATCAACTTACTATTTTAAATCTGACAAAGTAATATGTACTAGACAAAGTGGAAGAGCAAAGTAAGCCTGTGAAATAAGAAAAGTTTCTCTTTGTTATCAACATATTTCCTAGTAAAGGAGATTATTTCAAGTTTTGTTTTCCTTCTTGTTTAAAGGACAAGAATATCTCCATCAATCTAGAGATAATAATATAATATATTATAATATTGAAACAGGAGAATCGTATGCCATTTTGAGTAACACCACTATGGTATGTATCCAACACCATCTTATCCTCAAAAAACCTTGCCAACTCTTCACTGACCGAGAAAGAGGTCAAACTCTTAGCAACTGATCTGGACCCAATCTGTCTTCTCAGCTCCATTCCCACTGTAGTTCTCCTTTAATCATCTCTTCTAGTCACACTAGACTCCTACCCTTCCCTCCTCTAAATCACCTAACATCTTCCTTCCTCTGTGCAAATAATATGGTATGAGATGAAAGTTAAAAACTCAATCTTCATAGTCAGGCAAACTGAGGTTCAAATCCTGGCTCTGTCACCTACTAGATACAGAAACTTGGGTAAAGTTCAATACTACACTAACCTCACCACGCTTCAACTTCTTCTGTAAAGTAGGAATGATAACACCTCTTTGGATGAACATAAGAATTACATGAAGTAACATTTAAAAGTGCTTAGGACAGTGCCTGACACAGAATAACAAATGCTCACTAGATGTTATACTGGTACAGGCTGCTCAGTCCTTCTGGACTCTCCGCCCTCCTTCTTCCTCTTCCCTCAAGGGCCCACTAACCTTTAAAAGCTAAGCTCAGATGGCGCTCTCCTCCTCTGCAAGAAATTACACTCAGTTGGATTCAATCACTTCTTCCTTAATGCTCTTGTAATGCTATGTTTATATCTCTTTTATAGAGCTAACTTGTAATATAAGTTATTTATTTACAAGTTTAACAGTATACGTTTCTTGAAATCACAAAGTATATCTTTATTATATCTCCTCCCATAGTATGTAGTAAGTTTCTTTGTATACAGTAGGTACTACATAAACATTTAAAAATTGCACTGAAGATATATGTATGTGGGATATATTGAAGATATGATACTCTGATAGAACTACAAATTAACATCATTCTGTTATTCTTCTGCATTTTAATCAATTTTTTCATAATTTCAGAAAAGTGTGAATGCTTCAAATTATGGCTTATCACCTGATCGGCAATTTGCATATCTAGAGAGTGATTATTCAAAGGTATTGACTATTTAATTTGGGTATATCTGATTAAATCTCCTTCTAATCCACAGTTTGGTTTATAAATGTAAGAGGAAACAGGAGTCTATTTTTATCTCTAAATATTCGAGAAGTTAATATAGGTTTTAGGTGAGCCCAAAAGCATAACTGAAACATATATAAACAATTTAGCTTACTTGTCTGGTTATCATTCAGTAATAGAAACTATATTCCTCTAGGGAAAAATACAGTGTTTGGGGGGCACTGATATTCATCAGAAACAGGTGAATTATCCTTGTATATCTAAGGCTATTTGACATTATACATTATTAGTTAATTCCCACATTTTAACCTCATAAAAGTTTATTATTATTTAAAATGGAAAGTTGTCGTGTAACTTATCTAACTCGGTTGCTCAAGCGCAGTCAGCGGTAGACCAGGGTTTAAATCTCTATCTTTGAAAGTCTAGTGTAGGAGAATCCCACCAAACCAGACCATTTACCCTTCCTTAATTTCCCTTTCCTGACTGAAGTAGTAAGGTAAGTTAATCATCTTAATTTTCTATTTATATATCTTCAAAATGATCTTTATTTTTGAAAAAGGGAAAGAGAATTTACTATTGATTTAAACATATAATAATTACTTTAGATCAAGAAACTTTGGTTTTAACTGTAATTTTTCATATCCTATTTGAGATACAAAACTCCCGTAATATTCATAATGAAAAGTCAATCTTGCCACATATCCTGTTGTTCAGTCCATTGATCAGTTTTCAAAGGACCAGGTCTTGGTACCAGCAATCTCCAGAAAGATGTTTCAATCTTCTGGAGCTTCCTTGTCAAGAGTTTGAACTATCTTTTAAGAAAAAAACAATCCAAAATAATACCTGCATTACTTACTAACCAAGGTATAAATATGCTTGTGGGATAAAAACTTTTAAGGAAGGATTATAAACTATATCTCTCCTATTTATTTTTTAATTTCTATTAACTTAGAAACTCAAAGGCAAGCATTTTGCAATAAAACTATATGTTGAATGAAATTCTTTTTACCCGGTTTTAATGGGTATCATGATAACCAGTTACTCAGGCACAGGATAATCCTTATGGGCCATGGAAATCATGGAGGTTTTCCTTCAATCAAGGTAAAAATATAAAGGGAAAATTCCCAGGACAGAATGTGTCAAAGAAAAGCTTGTTAAGAAATGTCTTTGAATATGGTTCTTATGGAGTAGGGGTTGAATCACTAATGAGTTCTGGAGCTTGGACAAACAGGACAAAAGTACACAGTAAAACAGTTTAAATGAAGACTAATTAAGAAGTGAAACATATCCTTCCTAATGCCAAAAATAGTCCTTTCGTAATTCTGAACCTTGAATTGAATGTTCTATGATTATGCATTCTCGATATAAGTTTTTAAAAATTAAAATTTGCCTTTGCTTCTCTCCTTTCTGACAGCTTTGGAGATACTCTTACACAGCAACATATCACATCTATGACCTTAGGAATGGGTAAAACTTCCTGTCTCTTTTGAATGCTACTGAAAACTAACACATAGACTTTCTCATTTCAAACTCTGATTTGAGGTTAAGACTACATTATCTTGTTACTGATCATAGTTTTTTACTTCTTTACAATATATGTGCAACCATAAATTAAGAAATTTGAGAAAATATTTATATGCAATATTCATCTCTTTTTGTAAGCTAATATTTTGCATTTTTATACATGATATAGTCCCTCTCCCCAGGTTTAAATACCAAATTTAATACCAAATTTCCACAAATATACCATTTATGGAAATGAACCCGTGTAGTAAAAGTACAGACCATGCATGGGAATGACACACTGTTTTCAGGAGGTTGGCCACTTCACTGGAAATGAGCAGGAGGGAGGGAGACGCAGCATTGGCTATATCTGAACACACACTGTTAGTTGATGTTAAATTAATTGTTCTTAAAATTGCAAAATGTTAATAGGTCAAATGTAAAAGGTAGATAAATTATTATGCATTATATGATTTTTCTTTACCTCTATGTTTAAATATTAAAATATTTATAATTTCAAAGAGAAAAAATCAGTAAGTCAGTAGATGAAGGACTGAGAAAGAGAATTCTTGGCAGAATGAGTATTATGTAAAGACACAAAGGGAGTGAAGAGCATGGAGTGTTCAGAAAACTCAAAGTAGGTCTGTTGAGGCGAAACTGGAGGAGGGCGTGCTGACTGCTGGCGGGTGGTGGAAGGCCGGGAGGGAGTGGAGGCCAAGAAACATGGGCCAAGTAATAATGAGGAAACCATTAAAAGAAGTTTAGATTTCATTCTGATGATAATAGGGAATCACTGAAAAGTTTTAAATGGGAAATGACATGATCAGATTTGCACTTTAGAAAAATGGACAATGAATTGGTTCAGTTACTCATTTTAATGTGATATCTTATTTGTATTATATAAAAAGGAAAAGTAATGATATGCCTTGAAGAGGTATTAAAAATCTTATGGGCTATTTCTCCTTTTGCTTAGTAAGAGCACAAAAATTCAAAAAAATATTTATCTACTTTTAAAAAATGTTCAGAAGGGTATAATGTTAAAGAATTTTTTTTGTTGTATTTTTTCCATTACCATTTAGCCCCCTTATACTCCCAGCCCCCACAATCACCACACTGTTGTCTATGTCCATGAGTCCTTTTTCCTTTTTGCTCAATCCTTCCATCCCCTAACCTCCCCTCCAATAGCTGTCATCCTGTTCTCTATCTATGAATTGGTCTTTATTTTGCTTGCTAATTCAGTTTGTTCATTAGGTTCCAGATATGAGTGAAATCATATGATATCTGTCTTTCTCTGACTGGCTTATTTCACTTAGCATAATGTTCTCCAGGTCCATTCATGCTGTTACAAAGGGTAAAATTTTCTTCTTTTTTATAGCTGAGTAGTATTCCATCACGTAAATGTCCTATAGATGTTTTATCCAAAAAAGTATGTCTTATCCCCTTAAACTGTCAAATTAAGAAATAGGAACTGGTACATAAAGTAGAATATAAATTTATCTAGTACACTCTGAGTCTTTCTTCTCTGATCCATTTTGTCACCAAATTCAAGAGATATTTATTGAGCATCTACTATGTGAAAAGCATACACGGGAGGATACAAATGAACTCAAGGCAATAACTCTATTCTCAAGAACCATTTAGACAAATGAAGTGAATCCACTCTTTCAATACAATTAACAAATTGTACTGAATTAATTAATGCCTTAAGAAGGGCATTAATCATTTTCTTATTTTTCTTTTAATCAGTTTGAAATTTTCCAAGTCCTACCTACATTGAGGTTCACCAAATTAAACAGAATTCCATAGGAATATGGCAATACTAATACTTTAATCATGGTTTGTATAAGCTTTAAGGCTTAGAATCAGTTTAAATATTTACCTTTCGTGCAGTGAATTTAATCAAACCACTTTTGTTGGTGTATTTTTTCCTTCGCTACTATTAATTTGCCAGATTGGTTTTTTTGTCAAGTTAGTACACAATTATTTAGAAACTGAGGAATGACAAATTTGTTGAGCTTCGAGACAAAATTGAATACTACCGACTCCAAGTCTTCCACGTGCCTCGGAAGAGTCTATAAAAATCTACCACAGACAAAATGAAGATGGTCTGGTTTCAAGCAAGGGAAGGAATACTGAGGAGATAACAGCCTTTGAAAAGCAGCCTCCTCCACTTTCTCTCATACTGTTAATTACTTAAAAAACACAGAAAATGGCAGCTGTGATGACTTGCCAGTCATGAAGAGACCGTGTGCTGAGATTTTCCGCTTGGCACTGTCTACATGACTGAATAGATGATTCCACAGCATATGGCAACGTAAGGCAATGTTACAATGTCAAAGGTAACATGAACACTGGCTTGAGACAGAATTATAAACCAGGTGAAGAATGTTTTCTCTCTGGGTCATTCCTTTGCCTGTGCCCTCATATGCCTTTCAGTGAGTTATGGACCTTCCAGGGGCCTGGAGCTCATAAACTGCTCTCTGGAAGTCAGGGTTCCTACTACAGCACCAATGGTCTTCTTCCTCCAGGGCACCACACTTTCTCCAAATCAAAACTGGTCTGTCCAGTGCCATGTTCCCTCATTGTTCACTAGGTCTCATGCTGCATGACCAAATACGTTAAATCATGGTAATATATGTTACAAGCCTTCACAGTTTCCAAAGTTTAAAAGAATTAGAAAAGCAGACTCATAGCTGGAGAGCAGATGACAGCTAATTGGGGGTGGGAGGTAGGGGGTAGAGGGATTGAACAAAAAGGGGAAAGGACTCATGGACATGGACAACAATGTAGTCATTGCTGAGGAGAGGGGGTATAAGGGGACTAAATGGTAATGGTAAAAAACACAGTAAAGATTAAATTTTTTAAAATGTGAAGTATATGTTGGGTCCAGTTGGAGACATTGTTTTGAAGAGGAAACCAAGGAGCCTTTCTTCAGGCTTCTTACATTATACCTTGGAGGTAGGATTTTTTTGTTGTTTTTTTTAGAATTTTTATGAGTTTATTTGAACCAAACTGACAACATATGCCAAGGAGCAAGATTTCAAATGTTCCCCAGGTAGGTCTTGCTTTGTGTCTCCACAGAAGCATGTTTAACATAATTATTAATGAAGTCTTCATAAAGATAAAAATTAAAACTTAAGCGGGCACCCTATGACCCTTTAACACATAAAATCTGAACACATTCTTGCTGAAGAACTACAAAAGCTCCCCAGTGCGAGTCAGTCAATTGAGTATTTGCAAGATGACTCTAATGATCAAAGTGAGATTTTGGGCCGAAAGGATATTTGAAGTTTCCCTATGGGTGAAGGACTTTACAAGCTTAAGGCATACTGCCCAGTATCCGATCTGTTTTTCAGTTTAGCTTGAGATCAGATGTTCCTTTCCGTTTCTGATTGCAAGTCAGATCCCTGGGGAGATTGTCAAATGGCATCTTATTTTCAAAAATCCAAAATGCATATGCATTCACAGAGCTGGGGGTTGTGAATGGGAATGTGCAAGAGTACATATTGAACTTCAACACCATTATAGAATTTCAGAGCTGGAAGGCACTGCAGCGACCATCTTAGCCGGGTGTGTACAAATGAGGGTTAAAGACTTGAGTTTAATTTGAGAGTATGCCAAGAACTAACAATGTGATTTTTTAAAGTCATATCATTTCTCTAACCTCACGTTTATTTTCTATAAAATGAGAGCGTTCCTTTAGGTACTTGCTTTTAGATTCCCACTTTAGCAGCCTATAAATCTTGAATCCATTCACCTTGCTATAGAGGTCAGAAAATGGAGACCCGGAGAAGTTAGATGACTTCTCAGTAACTAGTAAAGAATAGCAACTACTACCCCATTTCTTCAAGTCCCAAGTGGCCACATTCTTTCCATTAGGTTTAAGAAGCAGAGAGGATGAGACTACATTTTTATCATTTGCTTATTTTTTCTATTTATACAGAATATTTTTTTGCCTTGCTATTCTGTTTATACAGGATAGCTAGGTTGATTTATTTTCCTTTCTGTACTTCTTTCCTTCTAGAGATTTTGTAAGAAGAAATGAGCTTCCTCGTCCAATTCAGTATATTTGCTGGTCTCCTGTTGGCAGTAAATTAGTAAGTGCTTAAATTTTAAAATGTTTAATTGTTTAAATAAAAGAGGAGCCATTTCATTTTGGCATCTTAAATTTCCTTGCCTAAAAGAAAAAATAAATTTATTACTATTTTTTAGTAGTTAAAAACAAAGAGTTTTGATAAACTGAAACCCATATGAGAATTCCGAAAAATCTCAAGCTCATGGATAGACTTCTTTAAATATCGCAGTCAGAAACTTTATCCTTATACTCAGCCAGAATGCGTTGTGCCAGAAAGCTCAGGAAAAATATGGTTTTCACAAGTTTCCCAGACTAGCTTCAGACAACATGAAATTTTGTCCAAGCTCTTATTTAAGGACTCTAAATAAAGATGAGATCTGGCTAGCTATTAATATTCAGAGATTTATTTTACTTTCTGTTAATATACATAATTATTTACCTGGATAATAAAACCGCTAATGAAATAGTAGACTTTATTCTGTATTTGATATATCCTTTACAAAACATAATTGATGATAATGTGAGTTGGTTGGTTTTTTTGACCTATTAAAATTGTGTTTTAGTTGTGAGTCTTTTTGCATCTAGATTGCCACTCTTTTAAAAGGTATTAGGTGAATAATTAACACAAATGCACAGATTTAATTTTATTTCTTATGGAATTTTCCCTTATTAACTAGCTTACCACCACTTCCAGGCATATGTGTATCAAAACAATATCTATTTGAAACAAAGACCAGAAGGCCCACCTTTTCAAATAACATATAATGGAAAAGAAAATAAAATATTTAATGGAATCCCAGACTGGGTTTATGAAGGTAAGCTGTATTCTTTTTCTACTGCTGCTGTTTTAAGCTTTTAATTGAAAATAATTGCATACATTTAGTAACATTTAGAAGAGTGGTATGTTACTGAGATGAATGGTGGCATTTCTGAAAGCTGTTACCCATGTTATGAACAGGACGTACATGTTCTGAAAGAACAGAATCTTATCAGACTGGTAGGGTTTATTTTTATGAGCATTAAGAAGTGGTAGAACTCATTTATATTCCAAGAAGTTTATGGTCCTTAGATGCTGTTAGTTCATGTCCTCAGATTTGTTTTTCTTGAGAAATGAATATTTTTCCCCCAAAACTAAACAACCATCTATTTTATTTTGCAGGAAAATATTCTTATTTTTTAAACTTTTGTGAATCGCGTCCTGTTTCTAGGTCTTATAAGATTCAGGACTTAACTGGACTTTAAAAAGTTTTCTAATCCTTGTGTATGTATATATATACATACATATACATATATACATATACATATATCAACCATTTTTTGAAAATAGTATTCCCACAGACATTCAGTGTTTATGTTACTCTGTACTATGATTATATTTTCCTGGTTTGGGCTATTTTAGGTGACAGTAAGAACCAGAAGCTGCCACAAAGGGGAAAATTAATTCTTGTTAATATGTTTATTATGTACTTTAAAAATTACATTTCTGACTAACGTCAAATCCTAAGAATACTAATTGTTGTTTGATAAAGGGTATAAGGATAAATTATTCCTTAAAACTCAGATTATTTACCTTTTAATAACCAAATTATGGTTTATGTCACATCTACATACAGTAAATTATTTTAGGTGATAAATGGATGTATACAATATATGTTGAAGTATTTACAATGATTGTAAGAGTAAGCTGTATTATAATTAACATGCTAGTATTTATTTTTCAGAGGAGATGCTTGCTACCAAGTACGCTCTCTGGTGGTCTCCTAACGGAAAATTTTTGGCATATGCAGAGTTTAACGACACAGAGATACCTGTTATTGCTTATTCCTATTATGGAGATGGTCAATATCCTAGAACGATAAATATTCCATACCCAAAGGTATGTTGAATACTTTTAGCAGATGCTTCTATTTCCCTGGTGTCAAAATGAGCAACCAAAACCATGAATAGAGGTGGGATCAACAAGTGTGGAGAGCTTCTTATCCTTGTGCATTGTAAAGCAAACATTGTACTGTGCTCTATTATTTATGTGGACATCTGTTGCTTTGGACATCTGGTTGTGCTGGATGAAGTAGTCCTTGCTAAATCTTTGCAGAATCTTTGAAAAACATATGGTCTAGATCATGGAGGAAAAACAAGCTTAACTTAAATTTAATTTTTTTTATATTTCATGCTCCAAATTCAGGGTAAAGTTCTGCTTTGCAGTTCCTTCTTGAATTCTGATGTAAATGCAAACTAGAATGAGAAATACAAATGTTGAACTTGATGTTCCAGTCAGGTAGAAGCAAGTATGAATTATAATCTTTTCTGGACATACAAGGCAGCTTAAGTTTGTGATCCTTGAGTGAATTAAACAGGGTGTGAGCCCCAAGTTTTTTGCATAAACATTCTAGAACTCCCAGTATACATACTTTTAAATTATTTCCATGTCAAAGAGAGGAGACCTGCATGTGCTGGTGGAGAATGGCCAGGTCACAGTGGAGAGCATTGTATCCTAATTTAATTTAGACAAGAAATCTGAAAGGGGATCAAATAATAAATTCTCCTCTTGCACAAGGAATGCAAGTGGTTTTAGGATGTAGTTCAATGTGCTTTTGTTCCCATTGTTTGTACTTGCCAGGGGAACACTGTTACAGGAGGATCCAGCGGGTCCCTATGTGACAAAGATGAGATGGATGTACATACACACAAGTGGATTGCGAAGTGAGCCCAAGTGGCAATAATGACAGAAACAGAAATTCCACACAGTCTAAAATTTATGTTTAAAGTCATCTGAGAAAAATCAAAGGATAGGAGATGAGTATTTAGGTAGGAGACCCCACAAGGGCTGTATATGAAGTCTGAAAGCTGGAGATATTTGGAAGTGAAAGAAGTGATACTTGGGTCCCAAGATGTAAGAGCACCTGGACCTTTAGGAGGGTGGAAGAGAGCAGGGAGAGGCAAAGAAACCCAGAACTGAGGAGTAACTGACATTGACAGAGAAGTTGGGGCCCAAATTCTCATGTTTCATTGAAGACTGAAGTTGCTGAATCATCTGACTTTGGACTGAGAAGTGGGAATATTTGGAAGAATTAAGAAGTCCCAGCTAAGTCTTGAGTAAAAAGGGAGGTCAGGGGAAATTTTGGAACAATTCCTTAGATAAATCCAACAGCACAGAGTCATTTAAAACTACTTACCTAAAATGTGGATTTAAGTTATTTAACAATTACAAGATTCTCTTTTTCTGTGGTAAAGTAACAGAGAAACTATAAAAAGTCGAGTGTGAACTATATTGTCAATAAATTCAGGGTATGCAATAGCATAGAAAGCACAAAACAAGAAAAGTATAAATTTTGTAAACCTTTATGTGGAGGTGAAATTTTCCTAATTCGGAGATGACAGCAATAGTAATATAACCAGTTAGGAGACTGACCGGAGATTGTCTGGGCCAAATTATAGGGTAAAAGCAAAATGTATGTTCCATTATTTATTTGTACACTCTCCTCCCAACACCAGTCCACCTCTGCATTCGCCCTAGCACATAGAGAAATGATAATGATAATAAAAAAATAATAACAATTGAAAATATCTGTCTTAAAATTCAGAATAAAGAATATTGATTACAGAATTTTTATGTCCAAACTATTTTTTTCCATGAATCAAGGTCCCTCATTAATTGCTTAAAATATGTGTTTTTACTCTGGTGGACACAATATTTGTAATTGCCCTGCAAGTAAAATTAAAATGAAATTCTTCATTGCGTTACAATTAGAACGTTTTCAACAATAATATACTTAACATTTTTAGCTTATAAAAATATACTTAAATTCCTAAAGTGTCTTTAAAATGTTGGTAATAATTAGAATTTTATGAGCTTATTTATCTCCATTTTCTTGGCAGGCTGGAGCAAAGAATCCTATTGTTCGAGTATTTATTATTGATGCCACTAACCCTGAATATGTAGGTCCCATAGAAGTTCCAGTTCCAGCAATGATTGCCTCAAGGTATATTCACCTCAGATGCTTTCCAGAAACTGAATTTTAACACAAATTTCTTAATCAGTATTCATATTTATTTTCTAGTGAGTTAGTGATAAGTATATAAACTAGAAGCAAAAAAATAAATAAATAAAATTAGCAAAGCTACATACAGACAAAAGTAAAAATCACAAGTAAGATTATTGAATTTGTTTTAAAATATTAACCATTTTTAGTTGTATAAAAATGACCACAGTGAACAATCTAAGTGATACTTATCTCAGGTGTATGATTGTCAACTTAAAACCAACAGGCAGATAGTAAAATTTATATATGTCCTCAGCTTGGCTTCTTTCAACTCTGGCCAGTTTCTTTCCATCCCAGGGCTTGTAGGTCATACTTATCACATGTGCATGGCAAACAAGAGAAGACCAGCTGACCCTCTCCAAATCTCCACCGTTTTAAGTAGGATGCAGTCTATTTGCAATGACTGGCTATGGAATTAATTATTTGGGGATAGGGAGACAGGGACATGAAGCAACCTCTTTTCCCCAGTGTGGTACCATGTGTGGATCTTGTCTGATTAGTCCCGATTACAGCAACCTTCTAGCCTTCTATCAGTCCTCTGTGGTCATTCTGGTTGAAGTGGATAAAAGGAAGGGGCCCCCAAGCCCACCTGGTGGGCCTCCTTACCATTTCCCATATCTTAACCCATCAAGGCTCGGCTTCTTTCCTCCTGCCTCATGAAGACAAGTCAGCTGTATGATATAACCAAAAATGTCACTAAAAAAAAAGCCTCATGTTAGGCTTTTGCTGTGTCTTGCCAAGGTGAATCTACTCTTAGCTAATCAAAACTGTCTTTAATTTTTTGAGTTGTCCATTATTCCCCACCCTAACCTAATTGATGAAAATTTGACTAAATACATCTTTTCATGTGTGTCATTCTCCTTAGGCTGCAAAGGGAATGATAGAGCATCATGTCAAGTCGAGAGGCTTGTTTGACCATCTGTAAAATACTAACAATATGTATAACAGTAATAACTAACATCTTTGGTCATTCAGTATGTAGCAGGCATAGTTCTTAAGCACTTTAAGCACTCGGCAAAACTTTACAGCAACTTAAAACTGGTAACACTTTCATTTCCATTTTATATAGAAACAGAGGCACAGATATGTTAGGTAACGAGCCTTAGGTAGTATTAACTACTAGGAGATAAAGCCAGATTAGGAGCTAGAGACTCCTACAAGCTCTGCGATTTATATCAGTGTCCAAAATTCTGTGGTTTATTCATGCCGATGTGTTTTTATCTTCAAGTTCATCCTCAGAGCCAAGTAATCATTGCTGCCATTCATTGACATCAACTATGTGCCAAGCACTATTGAGCTACTTTTGTGTACATCTCTCTGATTATTGTATTAACCCAAATTTCAACTCCTGAACATGGTCAGCTTATCTTCTGACACAAACCTGCCTGGAGAGAAAGATGACCTTTTACCACACTTGGCTCCCTCTCAACTAGTTAAAAAGTGAAAAATTGAGTTTACTTATGCAAAATAGCTAATTTAATGCTTTTCCTCCTGTACATTGACTGGTAGCTTTGACTCCAGCCTTAAATTCTTTTCTAAAAAATTGAAGTCCAAAATGGGGAGGAAACTCAAGTATAAAATAATTCCATTAGATGAATGAACTCTCTAATAGGTATTCTTTAGATGTCAGCAGATATATTTAAACTTACTCTTCAAAGAAAGGAAAGTTTTGCCTTCCTTACTGTTGGAATAAATATTTAATAATAATAGAATATATCACTGAATAAGCAGAAATTAAGAAACTATTTGACTGTGATGCTGGTTCATGTCTGTGACTTTCTGTTTTGATTTATTGGCAGTGATTATTATTTCACTTGGCTCACATGGGTTACTGATGACCGAATATGTTTGCAGTGGCTAAAAAGAATTCAGAATGTTTCGGTCTTGTCTATATGTGATTTCAGGGAAGGCTGGCAGATGTGGGATTGTCCAAAGGTAGGTTATACTAAAATCAGAGGTGTCTCTTTGAAGATGAAAGCAAGAGCGGGGACTTACTTATAGCTGACATTTATATTATATAGCCAGAATTACTGCATTCAGCTCCTGATTTACGAAAACAAAACAAATCACTCTGTTTACAAGTTCATTGTTTTTATTAAATAAATAAGATACTTCTTATTTCCTTGAATGGATTTAGCATTGGTTTTTGAAAAGAGAACAAAATTAAATCAAATAGCATTACTTTGGAAAAATCTGTACCTGGTTCTGAATTAGGTTGGAAATTCATCCTTTTGAGATTACAAAATTGGCAGTCCAAAAATGCAGAATAATGAAGATGAAGAGATAAGCTGGGTCTATAAGGGAAATAAATGTGTTCTATTCAAAAGTACTGAGATAATATGCAAATAGTGGCACATTCTACTCAATGTCAAAATCAAAAAATAAAAATTCTAAAGGAAATGGATATTATCAAAAGAAAGCTAAATATTCACATTTTAAAATTAAAAGTAGATAACAGAATATGAGATAAACTATTAGATCAAATCATCCTGAAATCCCATTTTAGGAGGGTCCTCCTTACTGTGCTAATTTTAGGGAGAAAAAAATACTTGAAAAGTAGGCAGATTTATTGTTGAGTTTTAATTGTTTTTATTGCTCCAATCCAAACATAATCTGTTGAATTAATGAGTCAGGAAACTACTTCACCAAAATCTAAAAGCTTTAAAACATGCTTGTTCATAAGCAATCACATTAGAGACTAAGAAATACAAAAATGTTTTCTTTAAATAGGAAATTTGATGGGTACTTTTCATGAGACTTCTAATTATAAAAAAATTTTTAATTAAACCAAATGTAGGATAAACCTATTTTATAAAGTAAGAAAAAAAGCACAGAGCAATCAAAGCAAATCACTGAGTTCTATCTAGAAATTAGGACATTATGTTTTGCAAGGAAAAAAATCATGTGAATCTATTTGGAAATATATCAGGACTATAATAGTCAAGTTACTCAGGCTAAAAATATTTTTTTAAATCACTACTGTGTCTGTAACAAGCTTGACTAATTTTGATGAAATATGTTAGAAGCTTATTTTTATCTTATTTATATTTTGATATACAAAGCAGGAAGATGTTGACCTTAATGCAGTATCATAGGCAAAAATAAAAAAGAGAGAATTAACTTGATTGTGCTAGTTAATTAGAAACCATTGTTCTGACTAGTCAGCCTTGATGTTTTCACTGAACATGGTGTTAGAAAGTATTGTTTTAATTTTTTTAGTTTAAAACTCTAAAATCGGTCATTTAGATATAACTTTTAGCTCTTAAAACTAGACATTTTAAAACTATGATTGCTTTGGAATCTGAATTTCTAATTTATCAAAGTCTGTGACAACTTTAATCCAAACTGATAGAACACAGATGCTCATTCAATAAGATGTGGCATTCCCTGAAATATAGACTTTAGCTTTTGATCAAAGACCGTAACTACATTTAGAATACCAGGTTTGAATAACCTGGGGATCTCAAAACAACCTCTTTTTCAAAATAACCTGATAAATACATGGAACACATTTTTAGGTTTAAGAACAACAGAGGATGGAATTTTCCAGCAACTAGACTCATGATTGGTGTGTGTGTGTGTGTGCTTAAAACAAATAACATTTAAGATTAAGTGATCTGGCAACATTTATTCATGTTTGAAGTCATACCCAGAATAAAAAAGTGAAGGAAACTGGCAATAATTACTTATAATATAACTATTTTAATGAAATTTATAATTTGGGGGAGAAATATCTTCCATATTATTCTTCCTTCTCTGAAAAGGGGATTAAAATTAATTTTACCTTAATGGCTAAAAGTAATGAATCAAAATATTCCACTATTTTTTCAAGTTTTGTTCTCTCTGAGGCATTGACCTATCCCTATAGGAAAAAATTTAAACTACAATCTGTTTTATAATTATATTTTATTGATTGTGCTATTACAGTTGTCCCAATTTTTCCCCTTTTGCCCTTCCCCATTCAGCACTCCCACTGCCTCAGGCCATCCCCCAACCATTGCTCATGCCCAGGGGTCACGTGTACAGGGTCTCTGGCTGCTCCATTTCCTATACTGTACTTTGCATCCCCATGGCTATCCTGTCACTACCTGTTTGTACTTCTTAATTATGACAGTACTTCTCTCATGGTCCTCTTTCTACGTCACTGACTGTTCTTTTTCTTTCCAGCTCTTCTTCTAACTTCTCTAGAAATCGTATTTTTCTCCAAGTTAACATATTTGCAAGGTAGGCTAACAGCTATAAACAATAGCAACAAAATACCTCCAATAATTCAGTGGATTAATAGAGTATAAATTTTTTGTACATTTATGTACACATCTAATAGTGAGTCTAAGTAAGTGTAAGTGGAACCTGGGGAGGGTATGGGGCGCTCTGCTCTATACGATCATTAAGGAACTCAGGTTAATGGTATTTCCACTCTTCTCATCCAGTGACTTCCAAAGCTAGTCCAAGGTTATTCAAACCTGACCATCAAGATCCATCTGGGGGATGAGAAGAAAGAACACAGGATTATATATGGGAGGTTTTTACAGATTAGGTCTAGAAGTAGCATAAGTCACTTTTGCTCTTGCACCATTGGTTAGAACTTATTATATGACCACATCCAGCTGGAAGGGGGACTGGGAAATGTAACCTTGCTATAGTCCTAGCAAAGAAGAAGAAATAGTTGTTAATTATCTTACAGTCTTTGTCACAACTCTCTGGTTATTCTCTTTAAGTAATTTTTATTTATATCAGATATTTCAGTTACTACTTGCCTGTCAAATTCATTATGAGGATTTGAACTTTTCAATATCTCTGGCTACATCTTCTCTGCTCCATCCTCACTAACACTACTTAGACTTGAGTCTTAATCCTGCTTTTCCAAACAGTACAGTAGCCTTCCAACCAATCTCTCTCCCTCTTTCTGTCTTACCCACTTACAATCTGTTTTCTGTAATGTTCACAGTTAAATTTTCCAAATCAAAGGATTTACCTACAGGAGAAATTTAAACTTCTTAGGGTGGCATAAAAGTTTCTCAGAGATCTTGCAGATACCTCTGGATCCTCCCCCACCTTCTCTTTCCCATAGTCACCCTTCACTCAGCATACTGAACCCCCTGTAGTTTATTAGGCTGTCTTTCTTTAATTATTTGTCTAGAAAGGCCTTATCATATTTTTAGGCTTACTAAATATTTGTTCAATAAATGATTGATTGTATTATACCAAAATATACATGAAAAATAAGCTTCTGTGCAAATTTTAAGAGTCCTACCTACTTTATAAGACTGAGAAAAGTAAAAATGATAACCTAAACTCCATTTCAAAATGCCTTTTTTCCTATATGGTACCAACTGCTTGGGTTGTGCTAGACCTTCATTTATGTGGTGGTAATTCCAGTCACTATGTCATAGGAAGTTTAACCAGAATATTAAAGGTTTGCAATAAAATCTCACCTTTAGATTATAACCTTTAGATTTTGTGTTATTGTATAAGAGTTTGAATGTAGTCATCTTAAACTCAGGTGTGAAGTTAGCTGGCTAGCAATACTACACTCTGATGAAGCAGTTTAATTGGTTCAGATGTCCAGATTATATTTAGGGAAAACTGTCTTCCTAATACTATGCTTGATGTGCTCTTTTTTCTTTTAGACTCAGGAGCATATAGAAGAAAGCAGAACAGGATGGGCTGGTGGAGTATGATTTTGCTATCTTTTCTTTATATTTTAATGAAACTCAACAGATTCCCAACTATCAAAGAACTATTTGAAATGTACTCAAACTGGTACTACTTGTTTTCATAGAAAAAACATCAAGGTAAAAAACACAAAGGTGGTGATCCCTTCAGCAATTTTGTGCTAGACACTTTAATGTTTGTATATTTAGAATTCCCCATGTTCCAACCTTAAAGTTTTCAACTGACTCTCTGATATTCATAATTATTACTTCTTAAACAAATACAATAACGATCATTTTTTAAAAATGAGACATAATCCCCTATCTGCCTTAAAATGATCTCGATAATAATTATTAGCCATTTGAACTAAAAAACAAACAAACATTGGGTATCCTTGGTAATTTAGAGACAATCTACTTCTTATTAAATTTTATTATAAAATGCAATTAATAAATAAATTTATATGTATAAACATATATACATACACTCATTCTAGTTTTTAAGTAAAATGGTAGCAAATAGAAAAATGTGTATTTTGTTATGGTTTGTGATCGTTTACATCTGGATTTTTGGGGATAGGTTTATTCAGTGGTTTATGGAGATTTTCAGTGTAAACAATTATGTTTTAGGAAGATATCATTAGTATCTTGCAACCCAAATAAAATACACAAAATAAGACATAACTGAATGTTGTGTGGTTACTGTCTCTCAACACAAACATATGATCCAAATCAACCAGCTTTTGGGTTAAAAAAGGATATTTCTCTGAAATTTGGATACATTCAAAGAGAGAATTAACTCTTATGACTTGGTTTAACACAGTAACCCATAATACAAGGACGATAAAAAATTCAGGAGCCAATTCTAAGACGATAAATCTTATGAAAGTTCAGAGTTAAAATGGGTAGGGAGAAAGTAAATTATAACATAAAAGTCTACAGATATTAAAAACTCTATTCTACACTTTTTTGGATCCAGTGTTTTTTACCTTGCATGTGTTTACTCAGTCTTCACTGTTATTCATTAGCTAAAGAATTATATGCAGTAAATGTAACCTGTGTTCCAAAATAAAAAAGTAACAAGGATATACATAAGTCAGAAAACAATGGGAAAGTTCTTGAATTTATTCTTTGTCACTATACTATGTAACACAGGAAAAATAGTATTCAGTGAAAGAACAGGATTTTCTAAATTTTTTGGATTCTTGGTCAATCAGAAGCTTACCTTCCAGAAAGTTAATTCTTAGATCAGTGCTTGAAAACTTGAGGAAAGGGGAAAGTTAATCTATGAATTCACTCCTAGTGTAAAGATTTCCAGTAAAGAATGAGGGGAATGAAGAAGATTTGAAACTTTCTTTAGTTGTATTCTCCACGATGATAATATAACTAAGGTTACTATAAAGGAATATGAATGATGTGATTTTACAAATAGATAAACAATGATACTAACAACCGTCTCAATGACATGATTTTAGAAATTCATACATATTTATTCTCAAAATGCTACCAGGGTTCAAAACATTCTGAAACATTTTACGGTGCATCTTTTGACATCTCCTATTTATAAGTATCTCGAGGTCAACAATTGCATCCTATCAATTTTTACAATGTGTATAGCAACAACCTTTTTTAAAAAATCCTTACCTGAGGATATGTTTATTGATGAGGCAGGGGCCGGGGAGAGAGATGGATTGCTTGCCTGCAACCTGTGCCCCCAAGCAGGGCTCGAACCCACAACCTAGGTATGTGCCCTGACTGGAAATCAAACCCACCACTTTTGGTGTACGGATGAAGCTCCAACCAACTGAGCCACCCATCCAGGGCATCACCGACCTTTTGATCTCAGCAAACATTAACTGGATAAATGGGTGAATAAATAAATACATAAATTGCCTTCTAAAGCTTTAGAACACTGTTTTAAATACCTTCATTGAAGGAACATATATGTCCTTTGAGGGAAGATGAGGTCCCTATATTAAATCAAAAGTCATGCCAAAATAAATCTAGTGAATAAATAATTTATTTGTCTGCAACATATGATTTTGTGCTAGATCACTCTAATATCTGTAGCTTTAGAATTCTATTGGGAAACATTATTTTTCTTATTTGCTAATCTGAATCTTTTAAAATTTATTCAATAGTCAGTAAATTTCTAAATACCAGAAGAGGGATTGTCAAAAATTTCTTTGCAATGATAGCTTTTAAGAGTAAGTCAGTGCTCTCTCACGGCAACTGCTTCGCAGAGGTCATTCATTCGATTTTGTATGTTCAGACATGTCTTTTGGAAAAGTCAAGATACAACTTTGCACAGTCATAACTCATTTGTCATAGTATGCTATACAGCTTCCTTTGACCGATAATCACATCAGTGACTTAATAAAATTACACAGGAATATGTCTTTCTGACATTTGTTCAGGTAATATTTATGAGGAGTGTGGACCAAGTGTACAGGCTAGTCATATTAGTATAAATTTAAAGAGCAATTTTAGAGTTCCTTTAGAGCTTGCCAAAGAGATTTAAACTGGAAAAGACCTCCCAAGATTATGGATTAGAGAAGTGAGATTAAATGACTTGCTAAAAGTAACCGACCTATTTATTTGCAGGCACAAAACTAGCAAACAGTTGTTTGAGAAATTTGCCTGTCACTTTCTTTCCCCAGCACGAGACAGTCAGTGTCCTAACTTGGAGAAAATAGGCCATTATGGTATTTGATCAGAAAAAGAACAACAAATTCACTTTAAATAAATCTCTTTTTGCTCTATAGAGAACAGACAAGGAGGAGGAAGGGTTTAATCAAAGAATCTGGTATTTAATTGCTAAATTTTGGAGAACAAACGCTACAAGCATAATGCTTAGATGGCAAAGCCACATTTAAATCATCTCAAAATAATTAAACAGTACAGTACACCTCCCTTAGGCTGTTGGCAAAATCCCTCAGTTTGGAAAAATAAATTTTCTATTTGATGCTTGAAAGTCTGTGCTTTACTAAATGGGGACTCAGTTTAGGCATCAGGCTTAAGTAAGTGGGACTTCAGGTCATTTGCCAACTGTGGCGAAATTTTTTCCGGTGGTAAATAGTCTTATCTCCCAAGTAAAATGTTTTAAATGGCTTTGCACATAGAGATGAATAATCTATCAAAAAATCTAAGCATGATAAAGTGACCTGTGAAAAGGCCTGGTTAAAACTGAGGACCACCTCGTTATGTGTGACTATCTAGGGTCCAGGTGTGACTTGTTGCCAGAGGCACTCAAGTGAAAATGCATTATGGACCTAGCTCTGGCCAAGTGAAGGAGGAAATATTTCACACTCTCTTTACCTCACCCAAGTTACCTGTTCATCTAAAGCAGCTATATTTGTTGTGGGCAGTAAAAAGGGAAAAGATAACAGTCTCTGCTTAGCAAAAAATATTCTTCCTGTTTGCCTGATTCTAATATTTTAAGACATAGCACTCTTCCCTATTATTATTTTTTTCATTATCAATGAAAATGAAATTTTAAGTTTTATTTGAGAACAAAGCCTTTATTTAAGCTTCTCAGCTAACTGCAGATGTGAGGAGGATATTTTTTTTATTCTGACACCATAAAATATTTTGTGACCTCAGTTTCTTTTCAGCAGTTAAGACAACACAGCGCCAGTTTTTGACTTTTACCCTGAGGAGTGAGAGGGAGGCACTCTAAAGTGGTTAAGACTAAGTATACCATCATTTGCTAAGAAGGCAGAACTTCATCCTAAAAGAAAAGATTGGTTTTTGCCAGACATACACTAATGAAATTCCATCTACAAAACTGCAAACCAGAATTTCCTATTCCTGGGACTCTTGGCTGTCGATTTCACTTAGAGGCATTCGTCTCGATACCCAAAACCCTACCAAGGCTGGTCTTGCTAATGAAACTAATAAGGGGATCATGCAAGGAAACATTTTCTCATGATTCCATTTGTCATTTTGTTAAAGATTTATCATTTCTATACCAAAGTGATAAGACTTAGGACACTGTATTAGTTTCCTGGAGCTGCTGTAACAAACTACCACAAACTTGGTGGCTTGAAACAACAGAAATCCATTCCCTCACCATTCTGCAGGCTAGAAGTCCAAAGTCAAGGTGTCGGTGGAGCCATGCTCCCTCTGAAAGTTCCAGGAAAGAATCCTTCCTTGCTTCTTCCAGCTCCCGGTGGCTGCTGGCAATCTTTGGACTTGCTGATCTTGCAGCTCCATCACTCCAACCCCGGCTTTCATCTCCTCATGGCCTGTATCTCTCCAGGTCCTCTCCGCTTCTTATGAGGACACCATTCATTGGATTTAGGGCCTACCCTATTCCAGTGTGATCACGTCTTGATTCTGACCTTGAATACATCTGTAAAGACCCTATTTTTAAATAGCATCACTGTCTTAATTGGTTTGGGCCGCTTTAACAAAGTACCACAGACTGAGTGGCTTATAAACAACAGAAGTTTATTTCTCGCCATTCTGGAGGCTGGAAGTCTGAGATCGGGGTCCAGCATAGTCAGGTTCTGGGGAAAACTCTCTTCTGACTGCAGGCTGCCATCTTCTTGTATCCTCATGTGGCAGAGAGCAGAGCAAAGAAAGCAAACTCTCTGGTGATTCTTATGAGGGCACTAATCACACTCGCGGGGGCTCCAATCTTATGACCTCATTTAGCCTAATTACCTCCTAATACTTTCTTATTGGGGGTGAGGCTTCATCATATCAATTTGGGGGGCAAACATTCGGTCCTTAATAGTCACCTTCTGAGGCTCTGGATGGAAGAGAATTTCAGGGAACACTATTCAGAACACTGCAAATACCATCTCAAGTGAGTTGCATTTTGATATCACATAATCATCATCATCGACTTTATCAAAAAACATCAAGCATCAGATCACACGTGGGGCCATCACCAAAGAAGCAAACATCAACTTTCCTTGTTCTCTTCTTGCTCAACAGGGAGTCTTAGTCTCCCATCTCAGCGATGTCAGCAGGAGAGGTGTTGTAGCTAAAACATGCTGGTCGTTTTTTGGTGGTTGTTGCTTGGTCAGTTCTACAGGAGCTAAACATCTTGGTTCACTGTCATTTGCAAGCACTCAGCTAGAGAGAGCTGGTTTGGGATTATCTGTGGGCATGTTGACTCTGTGTGACGTAGAGTAGCTCCTTGCTCATGTAGGCCTTTCACCGCTTTTCTCTCCTTTCAAAACCTGATGAGTCTATACTTGTAATGGGAAAAATCACCAGCCACAATTGAATGTGAGGACATTGGCAGGATTGTAGTCATCTGCACCATTCAGGATGTTGAAGAGTGGCTGCCTGTGCTCCAGGGCATGCTGGAGCTGAGTGTCAGGGACTCCTTAGGTCATTAAGGGGTTCCCAGCAGGGTCCCTGGGAAAAAGTCAGGGCGCTAATGAGCTCAAGGAGTAAACTTGAGTTCTGGGCAACATTTTTCTCTCAAGGCCCTCACATTAAAACTGTGGCTAGCAGGCCATGATATTTTAATCTTTAAAATGTCTTCATTAAATCGTTGAATACTATTAGGTACTTGGCACTGGACAAGTCCAGAATTAAAAGGGTCATCGGCCTTTATAAGAGTCACATTTTGGTCAAATACCACATTTTGAAGTGGTATCAACATTCATGTGTGATTCTTTTAACTCTATGTCAAAGTACATAAGCCCAAACATAGAAATTCAATCAAATTAAACATTTTAAACCCAGGAGTGTGATGTAGCAATTAAACAGTAGTTGGAGGGTGTAAGTGCCTGTTAAAATCACTAGAAAAGCTGTCTATCTGATAGAATGCAATTTCAGATGTGAGTGACAGAAGGTCGGGGAAGGAAGACATTTTGGTCCCTATACACATTGCTTTTTAAAAATCTATAGTTTTAGTATGCTTTGTCTTTTGAACATAACCTCTGGGGTTTCTTTTTTTCCAGTTCTCTGTTTCAGAACCAGTTTTCAGCTATGATGCCACTTCATACTACAAAATATTTAGCGACAAAGATGGCTACAAACATATTCACTATATCAAAGACAATGTGGTATGTTCCTTCCAAGATTTATCTCCTCAAAGATCATTCACTTGAGGTTGCTCAAATAACACTCAGCTTCACACAACATAATGTTTGTCTTTTTATAGGAAAACGCTATTCAAATTACAAGTGGCAAGTGGGAGGCCATAAATATATTCGGAGTAACACTGGATTCACTGTAAGTGTTGCATGAAGCATGTTACACCAATCAGGGTTTAATTAACTGATGGACGTACAAATGATCCTGCACCAGCTCTTTCAGTTAACAGCATTTTTTGTTACTTACTCTATAGTTAAGTTTAGACAGCTATGGTTTTCTTAAGACTGCACATTCTAAATCTAGTCAACAATGTTCTTTTGGAAAGAATATATAGTAGGTGGTCATTTCTCTTCCAATACTTGATAGATAACTATATAAAAGTATAAATTTTAAAAATAACTGGTTCTAAAGTAAATTTTACTCTTCAGTACTTGAAACAATGAACAAGGCTGAAAAGTCCACTGTGGGCAGCCCATAGATATAAAAAATGTTGTATTGATTCACGTTATATAAATTTAACTCATTTTCTGTAACACCTATTATTTATTGAGAAATTGCTAGGTACCACATAATGTAAACTAGAAATGATTATCCCAGTTTTACAGGTAAGAAAACCGATACTTGAAAATGTAACCTGGCGGAGGCCACAGAGTAAGTGGCAGAGCTAGGATTCAAACTTAGAACACATGAAATCTGACATTCTTACTGTTAACCTCAACACAGGACTTCTTCCTTTCAGTTCTTTCTTTTTCAGTCCTTCTTGTATACAATCTAAATAAGCCACCTTCAAATACTCATTTTTAGCCAAATTTCTCTAATCAAGGGCGTACAGTTCCTATTGCATACTCCTAATAAAGTCCAAATCCAGGGTACTCTCTTATAATCTACCTGCCATTAGCTGGAATTCTAATAGCCAACGCGGGGACTGAGTAGTTCAGGCTCATTAGCTAAAACCTGTCAGAAGCTATTGCCGATGCACGGAATCCTTTGAACAGTGAGCAAAGGAGTTTGAACATTATATGGAGCAGCCATTAAAATCACCAGTGTAAGAGAAATGACAAGATAAAAACAGATGGGAGATTTCAGACATATGTTTAGGAGGTAGGGGAAAACTGAAGGCAGGAAGACCCAGCTACGGTCATATCCTAGGTCTGAGTTGATAGAGGCCTGAACTAGCACAGCGGCAGTGAAATACGGACTCCAAGGGAAAAACTATGCCACCTTTTTTTGCATCCTTGGCACTTGTCATAGTGCTTGACACAGAGCCAGAGCTCAATAAATATTTGTTAAATGAATGAGAGGAAAAGTAGGTAGACAGTAAAGGCAGACGGAGGCTGAACAGTACTGGTGAATTAGTAGCCGTGAGGGTGAAGGGAAAGGAAAGAGGGATATGGATGCTGTTGTGTTAGAGATGAAGATAATTGTGAAAACTTTGATGTAAAAAAACTGCAGGGGCTGTTGGAAAAGGTACTGAGTAGCATATTCACAAATAATTTGAGGTGATGTGACAAAGGCAAGTGCAAGTGATGATTGGAGTCATGTGAAGTTAGTAAGGACAGGTAGAAGGATGCGGGTATAGAAGACAAATTTAATACCAGGAATGAGTTGTGTTCTCTTGCCTTTTCCTTTTATTTGAGGATAGTAAGAATTTTATGACCGTGAGGACCGAGAAGTACTGAGAATTAAAAATTGTTAACCAAACCTCAGTTATTCTAAACTTTTCATATCTATTATGCTCTTCCAAAAAAAGAAATAAAATAAAGACGGACACTTTGTAATATTCAGATGAACTCACAGAAGAGTGAAAATCATGCTGCTAAATTGGATTTCCCACTTCATGGCTATATTAAGACAGGTTAGAACTGGGACCCAGATACTTAAGTAACAAGTATGGTCTCTCGTGACTTGTTTTGCATCTGGGTAAATTAACATGCTCCTTTGAATGGAATCCCAGCAGGAATGAGTTTCCTAATTTATAGCAAACTTATCTAATGTCAGGACATCTGTGAAATAAATTCAAAATGTGTTTAGGATCACAGACAAAATTAAATAATATAGAAGAGAAGCAGTAAGTTCTTAATTATGGGAAAAATAGGTGATATTAATCAAATAGTTTATTTTTTGTTGCTATAACTAATGAATGAGAATATAATATACCTATAATAAAAAAAGAGTAGTCTGCATAATTTAATCTTCTGTGATTTGAAAGTTAGAGTAAGCACACAAAACTCAGTTATAAACAGTAATGATTTACATATATAAATGCCAATTCGTAAATAGTTTATTTATCGTTAGTTTATAAGTTGAGTTCATTTACTGTTTATTAATAGAGTAGTTTAGATGAACATTTGACTGTACTGTTTAATATATTAGAGTTAGTACTAAGCTATCACCATTCAGTTATTGATATTTATTTGATAATTCTGAATATATTTTCAGGTTTTATTCTAGCAATGAATTTGAAGGTTACCCTGGAAGAAGAAATATCTACAGGTAATTTATGTCAATTCACTTTAGTATTTTTATATGTTGATATTTGAATAAAAATATGTCATAGTCCTCAGGATGTATAGAATATTTGTAAAAACCCTAAAATGTAATAGGAATAATTTATGAATTAAGACAAAACATTCAGAGAATATTGTATACTACATTATTATAAAGTTATATGCCCCCAAGACATTAGCTAACTCAAATGTTTGTTTTCAAAAAGAAAAACCAAGAAATTGTAATGTAGATATAAACATGATGCTAAATAATAACTAAATTTACAAGTAATTGAGGACACTTACACACATTTATTAAGTACCTACTGTATTCACTCCCCTAATATGTGATTTCTTTTAACATCATTTACTTTGGTGTAAGTTTATTATGATAAGAAGGAGTTCATCTCTGTTCCTAAATTACTGTTTAAGTTAGTGCAGTGAACCCCTTGGTGATTGGAGTAGTGCCTTCAACAGCCCCTTCTGGATGTGGAAATAAATACAATAGTTAACTATAGGCTGGTAGTCTACTATTTGCCAGGTACCTTTCATCTGCTTTATATGTTTTCTCTAATTCCTGCAACAACTCTATGGGGCAAGTGATATTGCTAGAGTCAGGATATGTACCTGGGCATGCTGCCCTTAACCCCTTACAGTTAACAGTTTACCTAACTTTTCCAAGATCACACCAAAATATGAACGTGAATATTCACTGTAACTAAAGAAATAAGACATTTTCACCCTGCTACATTCCTGTTTTTCCTTGGATCATGGTTCCTTATCTGTTGGGGAGAATCCCTCTTTGAAGCTAGCAATGTCTCTGGTTACCTTCTACCCAAGGCAAGGTCAGGGGCAGCACCAGAGGGAAAGTGAGGTCAAGGGCAGCAGCAGAAGGAACACTGCAGAGGTCACAGGTAATCTTACCATCTACACTGTGTTTCTGACCCTGCCCCCATGCGGGCATAATACCGCCTAGCCTGCCTCAAATGAGATTCTAATTCTGATATGGTCTGGGAGTCTGTATGTTAAAGCCAATCGCCGCATTCAGGAACCATGCAGAGGACTCTGCTGGGGAGAGAGTGGGCCCAGCGTAGGAGGTACAGGCTGACTTTTGCAGAAATGTGCAGAAGGAGCATTCCCAGGAAGAGCTTCCGTGAGACCACATTTTCTGCCAGGTGGAATGAGTGGAAGGCCCAGGAGGCACATAAACCGTGCCTTCTTATTTCCAATTTGCTTATTAGTAATTTCTCCTTCCAGTTATATGATAAGAACAGGGCCCCATTTCTTGGTGAGACTACCAGATTCTCCTTATATGTTTTGCTGGTGGGAATACAAAAACAGAGGTGAGAAGATGAGAAACCACACATTCCCAACCACTCTGTGAAGTGTAAGAGATGAATGACTATGAGAAGTGATTACCTCGTATCCATCTGAAGTGTTAAATATTTCTCTCACCCCAGGAAAACCGCAGAGGGCTGTCCCCTCAAGGTTGTTGCCTATTCAAGCAAAAATTGAAAATCAGACTACATCAAAATACTAAGATTACCCTTTTACTTTAAATGACATTGGCACCAGAAAAAATAGAGTGGTTTGAGGTCAATATGTAAATTAGTCATTTTATAGGGAGTAGTACATTTTGATAAATACAATCTCAAAATATGAACTTTGTTTTATTTTTATTTTTCTCTAGAATTAGCATTGGAAGCAATCCTCCAAGCAAGAAGTGTATCACTTGCCATCTAAGGCAAGAAAGGTGCCAATATTACACAGCAAGTTTCAGGGATTACTCCAAGTACTATGCACTCATCTGCTATGGTAGGTAATGGACTTAACACAAGCCTTCCCACGTCACTGCCACTGTCCTCATCCTTGTCACACCACCTGATCAATCCTTAGCTACAGATTATTAAGCACTTGCTATATGTGAGGATCTTATCTCCATAGATAAGGTATCTACATTATCTTATCTAATGCTTGTGGAAAAAATAAAAGGAAGATAGGGAGGCATTCATATAGCCTTGTTTTTGCTGCTGAGAACACCAAGTAATTTGCAAAAGGTCCTCACTTCTAAGGAGCATTGGAACCAGGGTGGGAACCAAGGCCTGCTGGTGTTAAATGCCAGCCTCTCACCCACCACAGTGCCACAGCGCCATGAAGGTGCATGCAAACACTCTCAGCCAGCCACTGCAGCAGGACCCGAATAGCAGCATAAAGGGGGGCATTCTCTGATAAAGTGGTTGCTGGCCTTCCCTCACTTTCCTGGGGCAACGTCAGACTCTTACAGCCAGGAGAAAGAACAATGGCCTAGAAACCTGAGCTCTCCCTTTGGAGGCCAGTGATTCTTTAAAATATAGTTTCAATGGGGATGGAAAAATGAACTTCTGTCACCTGGTAAGTCTCTTCTAAATTTGAAAGACATAATAAGTATTCATTTCAATATTTTATTAATCATAGGTAATAAATGACACATTTCTAGCTTCTTAGGCCATGTGAATAATTTCCATCCAAATAATTTTATTTTGTACATAAAGTTTTATTTATATCTTGAATAAGGGGCAAGCAATAAAATAGGATAGGGTAAGTGATGAGTAGATTGAAGAGCTATGTTGGGGCCTTGGGGATTTAGAAAACAGACTTGGGAAACACCTACTCCTCGATTCTCTGTTCTGTTCCCCAGTGAATTCCTGAGTTCCCTGGTGGGGCACAGAAAACAAAGGAGGTTATTACAAAATGCCTGCCACTCTCGTATTTCTGGTTTTAACTCCCCATGTAGGGTCAGGCAGCTCAGAGAACAAATGGAATCTCTGACTGATTGAGGTCCCTGCCTAGTTGTCGAGGACCCTGAGGTGCCCTTTCCTTCCCAGAAGGAAGGCCACCCTGACATCCCACTTCTCTCACCCCAACCACCGGGCTCCAGAACCAGTGCCACAGCTCAACTGACTGCATGGAAATGAATAAGCATTTTAACCCAAATGCTCCTTCAAGAAGTCAGTTTGATATAACACTTTCATACAATGTTTGGTCAATGGCATCTTTGAAACACCAGGAGACTGTTGTTTGTGACCATATGTGTGATCGTGGCATTTCCAGGTATACGTTAAATGCCCCCTCCACTTATATGCAACATTTTTCAATCCAAGCTATGTATTTATACAACATATATCGAAAGCTTACATGTCAAGGATGTGGCATCACTGAACTAGCTGTACTGAGTCATCTATCTTTCTTCTGAAGGCAGAGGCTGCTTTCTTTTCATCTTTATAATCATAAGGTCAAGAAGAATAGCGAATGCATAATAGACCTTGAATGCTTGCTGAATGAACATAAATACTAGAAAGATCCAAGCATTGCTGCCTTTTGCAAAGTCTACCAAAAAACTCATTCTAAAAAAAAAAAACTCCTTCTTATGCTGATATATTTACTGACAAAGACATCAATGGGATATATACTTACATATACGAGGTCTGTCCAGAAGGTATCCAGCCATGTACTATGAAAAATAGAGACATTTATTGAAGAAGATACAAAATACAAGAAACATTGCACAGAGGACAATGATGCCTCAGTCCCCTTCAAAGTAGGCACCTTGGGACCTCACACGGTTCTCTGAATGACCATCAGCTGCCCCTTTGCATTTTCCTGAATCTCATCTATGGCCTGAAATCTCTTCCCATTCAAAGGTGATTTTAGTTTTGGGAAAGGCCAGAAGTCACAGGATGCCAAATCTGGGCTGTAGAGGGGCTGAGTCACCTGGGTGATTTGATGTTTCACCAAAAATCCCTGGTGAGACGTGATGCATGAGGGTGCACGTAGTTGTGATGCAGCTGCCAAACACCAGGTGCCCACAGCTGCGGCCTTCTGAATCAACCCAGTAGTTTCCGCAGAAGAATGTTCAAGCTTAACGCAAAATTTGATGTAGATTCATTGCTCTACTCAGTCATTTTGAATGCGATGGCCACACAGTACAAATGCTCACGTGGGGGCGTCTACCACCCTCACTGATAGTACAGTGAAATTGTCATTGTTAACACGTGCACATTCCAGTCCACTCTCCTTGGCTGCCAGTTTACATCGATGTCACACAGACCGTTTTCATTATATTAACAATGGCTGGACTTTTTCCGGTCAGGCCCGGTCACAAAGACGGAGGTCTAATCAAAAGTTGGTGGAAGAGTCCTTTCTAGAACTTGAATTGCCTGACTTTTCCACACTCGCTCTTGCTCGGCAGTATGGTAATTTCCCATTTAGCAAAAAATATACTGTGTGGGAAGCATCACATCGTCTGGTGTTTTTGAAGCTCCAGTAAAATGAGTCACTGCACCATCATAAGAAAAACCTTGAAATCTTTCCCTTTAGGATTAAGAGTAAAGCCTCATTATGTAATCTCAAACTCTCAGAGAAATGGTGAGTAAATCCCAGATAATAGGATTAAAATAGGTGAAATCACATTTATGATGCCGATGGAACAAAAACAATGCAAAGGAGGAATTCTAGACAATTGATGCTTACACCTCTAGGATTACACCCTCACGATGTTTGTGTCAAGGGCAGTCAGTCATTAGTGTGTCTTGTAGTTCGGGCAAAAAAAGATATGCCAGTTTTCACTTCTGGAACTGCATACCCATGAAAATTCCATAGGGCGGATGTTGATTGCCTAAAGTCAAGAAATCCAGATTCATGTCTCATTTCCTTACATCCTGACCAAAAATATAATGTGTGCTTGTTCCTTTTAATAACTTGGAAGAAGAGCAGAGCAAAATAAAAATCTCTGAAGTGAAATTCTATAAAATCCTGTAACTCTGCACAATGAAAAGCTGTTGTTTTCTGAGGGATCCCTAATAAATAACAACCCTCCTCCTTACTCCCAGGTTGGACAGAGGTGCCAGGAAGGAAATAAAAATATTAGCTTTATTACCTGTAAAGGTTAGTTGGAAAATGTGGCTAAGGTGTGCAGCTTCCTGATATCGCACCCCAAAATTACAGTTACATAAACATGAGTACAACTGGATGGCCACTAGCTTCTGCTGGGGCTCTGGCGCTGTCCTACTTCAAGCACTGAGCAACAGATTGAAAACATGTTTCTGCGGGCAGAAAAATGCCAACAACAGGGCAGAATAAGGAGTTACTTATACCCCAGTCTTCTCAGATCTCAGCAAATAGGTCATTTCCCTTTGCCTGTGTGGGACCAAGGGTGCCACTCTAATGCCACCCTTTCCTCAAAGAAAGAAGCAGGTTTCTGAAGGAGGGCAAATGTACCTCTACCCTAGCCTCCATGTTTATTGCTTTTAACCCATTGACTGCCTGAGCAAATTTATCCTTTAAAAGTATATTCCCAGGTATTATTTTATTCTAAGCTCAAGTAAGTGACAGTGCTTAAAGACTTGTAGATCTTGTTAAAGTAGCCAGTTTCTACACAGAGAGCCTCAATTCCGTGTTAGAATATTTGGGGGACACTGGTGTGTCACCCAGACCTCTGGACTTCAGGACCGAATCACTCATTTCTCCAGCTGCCGAGAGGGCAGGAGGCTGACAGCCCACAGCCCAGCGCCCCCTCCCCACCCCCGGGGGATTGCTCTCAACCCAGGCTATAGTCGATGACTGCCCCATTATGCTGTATAAAAGCCAGCACGGACCCCATTCAAGACAACTCAGTGGCCATCCAGCTCC
>PVJD01011964.1:0-42746 GCA_004026545.1 Mormoops blainvillei | reverse complement strand
AATGGAGTTCATAATCACCAAGACATTATTATATGAAATGTTAAAGGGACTTATCTAAGAAAAAGAAGATCAAAACTATGAACAGTAAAATGACAACAAACTCACAACTATCAACAACTGAACCTAAAAAAACAAAAACAAAAACATAAACTAAGCGAACAACTAGAACAGGAATAGAATCACAGAAATGGAGATCACATGGAGGGTTATCAACCGGGAGGGGTGGGGGGGAGAACAGAGAAAAAGGTACAGGGACTAAGACGCATAAATGGAAGGTACAAAATAGACAGGGAAAGGTTAAGAACAGTATAGGAAATGGAGAAGCCAAAGAACTTATATGTACGACCCATGGACGTGAACTAAGGGGAGAGGGGGAGAATACTGGTGGGAAGGGGGGTGCAGGGCAGAGGGGAATAAAGAAGAAAAAAATTAAAAAAAAATCACATGTATTAAAAAAAGAATTTAGCTTTCATTGTTAAATTTAGTATACGTATTAGACATTCATGTCAAGCGGGCGGCTGGATTTTAAAGCCAAGAGTTAAATGAAGAGCCCAGGATTAAAGGAATAAATTTGAAAAACCTGAGCATGTAGTGGCATTCAAAAGTCATGGGACTGGATGGGCTTGATTGATTCATTCAAATATTTATTAAGCCCTTGTTTTGTGTTAAGTAGTTTCTAGGCACTACAGCAATGAACCACACACAAAAATCCATGCGGTTGGAACTTACATTCTAAAGGGGAGGAATAACAAAATAACAAAAACATATAGTATGTTAGCTCTTAACGTTAAAGAGAAAGGGAAGTTTGCAGTTTTAAACAGGATGGCCAGGGATGTCCTCAGCGGGAAAATGTTGAGCCTTGAAGGTAAGGGCAAGAGCGGTGCACATACGCGGGCCACTAGAATTTCAGGCGGAGGCAACAGCAAATGCGTAGGTGCTGAGGCCGCAGCGCGTCAAGGAAGTTCACGGAGAAACTAGCGCAATGGCCGCAGGGGAAAGAGCGCGGGTAGAGTGGTGCGGGTTGTGGACCCAGACTTAATGGGCCGGGGCGGGGCCGGGCCGGGGCCGGGGCGGGGCCGGGGCGGGGCCGGGGCGGGGCCGGGGCGGCGGAGAATGAAGGTGAGGAAGAGCAGCGCAGGCGAAGTGCAGTTTGAGTTTAGCTGTTCCCGAAGCCCCGCCCCACCGCGAGCACACCCCTGCACCGAGCCGGCGCCCAGCCTGGGACCGGAAGTAGCTTGCAGCCGACCCCATTTTGCCCGCGCCTGCATTTCCGGTAGCGGCGGCGGGAAGCGGGCTGCAGGAGGCAGCTAGGCCTACGCGCAGTTGAATCCGGCGGGAATCGGAGCCATCAAAGCCGCCACCATGGTAAGGAGACACGGGCCGGTGGCGCGGGCCCTTCCGAGTCTGTTGTGGAGGGAGCGGCGGCGACTGACAGGGGAGGAAGCCGTGGTTGGCCGCTCATGGTGGCGAAGGCCGGACCGCGGCCGCCCCGTCCCGGCGCGAAGGACCCGGACCTTGGATGTTCGGCGGGTTGGGGGAGGGGAAGGCTGGAACTGCGGGACGGAGGCCCGGGTCGCTCGGTGGGGGCGAGGGTAGAGCCGTGGCTTTCCTCGCCGCTGTTGCCTCAGTACTTGGGCTCCTGTAGCCGCTCAGTAAACTTTTGCAGAAGAAATGTGTGTCTGTATTTCGGGAGCAGGCGCTAGAGGCGCAGGAGGAGTAGGGAAGGGGGTGAGTGCCTGAGCGGGACATGGGGCAAGAGTTTGGAAGGGCTTCTGGCCCAAACCAGAGAGTATTCTCGGGTCTAGTAGATGGGGAGGAGGGAACGGTAGGGCGAATGAGACTGTTAAGAGGAAGAGTTGAATTCACTTCTACAGCACGTGGGTACGAATATCTCTGCCTCTTCAGGAGTTGGGGCTACGCTATGAAATGTTTGCTTTCTTCACGGAGTTCACGTTCCAGTTCGGGACGTAATTTAGAGTGGCAATTGAGCATTAAGTAAAAGTAATGGTGCGGAGGGAGGCGGGGTAAGATTGCTTTCGGGAGTGGAGGATACTCCTGGGAGGGGATATAACAGATCCGAAGGATGCAAGAGCAAAGCATTGAAAGTTCCTGGAAGGGGAAAGGAAGGAACAGGTGGAAGACGAGATGGGAAGAATTGGCAGGAGCCTGGTTACTAAATGCCATACATGCTACTAAATAATCGTGCTGGTGATGAGGCATGTCATTGAAGGATTTCAACCCGCAAAATGACATAAACTTTGTGTTTAGAAAGATCACTGTGTCCTGTAGGGTGTTATGTGTGGGCGAAGCGAAGGCAGGGAAATCTGGTAGGATGTCGTTTGGGGAAATAGGTCAGAGGAGTAAGCACGGGATTCGGGCTGATTACATTCCAACACAGCTTCCTGACCCGGAGACAGGGCAAGCTGCTTCACGTGTCCCAGCTTCAGTGGCCTCCTCTGGAAAAGCAGAAATAATGGAACTGATTTTGAGAATTAAATGAGATGTACAGTGCTTATCACAGTGCCTGGTATGCAGTGAACCCCCAGTCAGGGTTGGCTGTTAGCTGGGTGGACCAAAAAATGTTGCCATGAAGGTTGAAGTCTGTGTGGCTTGGAAGCTGTGTGATTGATAACAAGGCAGTTGAAAGAGTCATTCCACATAACCTGGGTGTCCGGGGTGCAATTCAGGGTTCTGATTCACACATTTTATGTTCAGAAACCTGTTCTTGTCCAAGCTCACAAATGAACAGCACACACAGGCCTGGCACATAGAAGGCACTTGGACGAATTAAGACTGGCCAGCGCCAGTCAGATTGATGGGAGGTTGATACACAGGTCAAATGCCAGGTCATTTGTTTCTGCTGAAATATTAACTGCCCAGGGCACCTGACAGTTTACATTGTGATATTTCCCTAATCTGTTTTAGCAAAGATGAATTGCAAGACAGGCTATAAAGCATAAAAGGTTATTGGGTGAATTAAGAAGTATATTAAGTTACGTATTCTTAAAGATCAGTATGTGTTCAGACTGATTAGTACCCTGGCCACAAGCAAGTTTCCCTCCCAAAGGCAGTTTTGGAGGCACTGACAAATTCCCCACTGAGGGATTCCACGCTCGCTGCCAGGATGATCAGCTTCTGTCTGATAAGCTTCTGAGTGATTGGATTTTTAGTGCCCGTCCCATTCCAGCTCTTTTACTGAGCCCTTTTAATGGGATGCGAGGCGTTGTACAGCACTGGAGTCACACACCTATAATCTTTACAGTGGCAGGTGGCTCATCTCTGGTATGGATGGGTTGGATTAATTTGGAGACACCCTGCACTCCCCCTGAGATTTACCCGCCTAAACAAAGACAATTGTAATAGGAGATGATTTGAAGGGAAAGGAGGGAAAACAGGAGTGGGTGGAGGTCAGGGCCGAACACAGGCTAACAGGGCAGAGTTCCTGGGGAAAGGACCGTGGCTGTACTGAGAAAGACAGACCCATGGGAAAGACGGCCGCAGCAAAAGTTTTTAGGAAGGACTAAGGCATATGCGGCTCCCAAACAGCTGAACCTTGTCCCTGCTGATTTCTCTTGCAGACTGTGGGCAAGAGCAGCAAGATGCTGCAGCACATCGACTACAGGATGAGGTGCATCCTGCAGGACGGTCGCATCTTCATTGGCACCTTCAAGGCTTTCGACAAGCATATGAATTTGATCCTATGTGATTGTGACGAATTCAGGAAGATCAAGTGAGGAGTGGGCTCTGTGGGGAGGGGTTGGGATGGGGAGGAGTAGATTGGGTGGGTGGTCCAAGTGAAAGGTGGCGATGTAGGTAGGTGGTGATGTAGGAGCTTTACTCTCCTGTTTTAGAGGGCAGATTTAAATGGCGGTGTTGGACTCTAAGAAACCTCCTTCCTTAGCCCAGCAAGCCCCGCTCTGTAGTTCTGGCACGTTACAAGTTGGAAGGAGGGCTGCCAGGCTTTTTGTTTCTCTTGCTTTCTCGTGCCCCTGGGCACTGGGGTAAAGGGCTCTCGTGTTTTCCCCACAGGTGTGTGAGGGGGGAGAGCTTGATTTTCTGGCCTCATTGCCTATTTGTAAAGCTGTAGCCTAAAGGGCTCTCCCAGTGCAGCCTGGTCTGAAACTGCTTTAAGAAGCCTCTGACCCTCTTCAGGGTAAGTGCTCAGCTCCCCCTGTGGGTTTGGGGCCAGTGATTTTTGTTGGTATTTATAGAAACAGTGGACTTACTTCCTACTTTCCCACAGTTCCATAAATTATTGGATAACTTCCTTGTATTAAGACTCACAGATCTTAAGTTTCTGGCCTACTAAAAGTGTGGTCTAGTTTTTCGTCCTATTTTTACATTTAAGGCATCTTGAGGCCCAAAGAGGTTATGTGAATTCCGTGCTCACACAGCTCTTTTTTGCCATGTGCATTGTCCATGTTATGTTCTCAGCAGCTGTGAATTCCCTTGATCTCCTTTGGGGCTGTTGTTTTCTTTGTGGCATGAGGTTGAGAAGCATAGGACAAAAAGTGTGCTAGGGGTGGATGAGTGCCAGGTATACACGTTAGAGAAGGGCCCGCAGATCAGTGTAGAACTATTCCAAACAGTTCTCTTTTGTTTTACAAATGAAACTATCTTTATTCTGATAATAAAATGTTTACTAGAAAATATTTTTAAAAAATACATTAAAAAGATGAGAAAAAAATAAAATGCCCAGAAGGGTTTTTTTAAGATTGTGAAAGGGCAGTATGTACTTTTACTTAAAAATACAAAAATACAGATTAAGCCAAAAAGGGAAAAAATGTCCATCCACAGAAAATCACTGTTCATTTAATATAAAATAGCCTTAAAATGAAACCTTTACGTTGGTTTTTAAATCCGGGGTTTTTTTTTCCTTTCCTTTATTTTTGGCATACTGGTTTTGGGTTTTTCTTCCCTTCCCCTATCTTGTAGTTCTTTTTTCCAGTTTACATTCATATTTTTTCATCCTTTTATGGCTGTGGCTGTTTGGAGATTTCTGTTTCTGTGCTCTGAGGACAGAGGTGTAGTTCCTGTGTAGTTCACTCTTACTTTTCCTTTATGGTTTCTATTTCTGATGTGAGGTGAGGGACAGAATGATAGGCCTGTGGGATTCAGTTGTTACTGGAAGGACCCCATTTGTAAGTGGGGTGAGTGGGATTCAGTTGACTTGAGGAATTGTTTTGGCTACCTTTTTCCACTGGCAAGACCCGAAGCTACAGGGAGGGAACAGAGTGATAGCAGAGACGACTGAGAGAAGGATGACTTGATGGTTGCTACTGAATAACATCGAGCCAGGGCTGTTATATGGGCTTTCTTGGCTGTTGTCCTGTCGCTTGTTCTGTGCATCTTCTTGGCATGGGAAACAACCACTTTAGGGGTTACAGAGTCAGCCTGTGCAGACTAGCTAGAGGAGCTGTCTCTGGGAAAGTTCATGTACCGTTTGTCAGGAGAAAGAGTGTAGAATCTTGGAGGCCCCTAGGTAGGCGAACAAGAAGTTTACTCTCTTTCTAATACTGGCCTTTTTGTTTCTTCTCCTAAACCTGTCTGTAGGCCAAAGAACTCAAAACAAGCAGAGAGAGAAGAGAAGAGAGTCCTTGGTCTGGTGCTGCTTCGAGGGGAGAACCTGGTCTCGATGACAGTAGAGGGACCTCCCCCCAAAGATGTAAGTCAGAGCGGAGTGCCAGCGCAAGGCCTTTATTGAGTGTGTGCTGTGTGCCAAGCACTTTAGTATTTTTTTAAAAGATCTTATTTATTTATTTTTAGAGAGATGGGAAGGGAGGGAGAAAGAGAGGGAGAGGAACATCGATTGGTTGCCTCACGCTCCCCAAACAGGGGACCTGGACTGCAACCCAGGCCTGTCCCCTGACCGGGAATCGAACGAGCAGTGTGAGGATGCCCAATCCACAGAGCCATACCAGTCAGGGTGCACTTAAGTATTTTATTTAATCCTTATAATCATCTTTTGAGATAAATTACTCCTACTTTATAAATAAAAACAGGGTTTTAGTAACTCGTTCAAGTGTCACAGCTAGTCAGTGGTGACATTGGCACTTTATCACAGGCATTCTTGGTTCTATAAACACCAGCCTATCATTTTGAAATACAGCAGACTTTAGAGAATTTAACCAAATTTGTTTTCCCTTTCTCATTTTAAGACATTTTTCATCAAAGGAACACACTATTTTTTGGTCCACATATATATTTTTTAGTATTTAACACATAATATGCATGTAATATTTTTGTTTTTTTCACTTAACGTAAACTTTTCTATTTGCTGTATTCGTCATGTTAATGAAATAACTTAAGATTTTCTCTCAAGTGAATACAAAGTAGTTTATCTTACTCATTTCCTTCTTTTTGGACTTCAGTTGAAGCTTTTTCTAGTATAAATGTCTGCAACGGATGTTAACATAATTTTTGGTCCAAAGCATATGTACATACTCATAACTCTTGGTATCTATTTCCAATAGAATTTATTACTCTAATGTAACCCATTGTAAACCCTCATGACCACAACCGGTTTTGTTGTAACTCTGTAATTTGCAGATGAGGAGACAGTCCCCAAATCGTCAAGTGCTTTTGTCTACAGCACCCTTTTGAATGGCGCCCAGGTCCTTTTTTGGTTTAATTTTCATAGGAACGCTTATAGGTGGTTGTGTTGTGGCATGTTTCTCTGAAGTTACCCATAAGCTCTTCTAGCTTGCTGCAGGAGTGACAGCTCGGCGTATCATCTTACGTGGAGGAGTAATGGTGTTACCACATACAGGCAGATAGGTGTTTTTATGCCATAGAAATCTGAGGGGCTCTCCCAGCAATGACATTTCAAAGTATACATCTGATTCTCTAGGCTGCAAGCATTTTAGCATGTTTCTTAATATTTTTCAGACTGGCATTGCCCGAGTGCCACTTGCTGGAGCTGCTGGGGGCCCAGGGATTGGCAGAGCTGCTGGCAGAGGAATCCCAGCTGGTGTTCCCATGCCCCAGGCCCCTGCAGGGCTTGCTGGGCCAGTTCGTGGGGTTGGTGGGCCATCCCAGCAGGTGAGTTGGTGAAGGGCACCAGCGCCTAGTGGTTAAAATAAAAGAGGAAGGGTCCACAGTCTGGGAAGAGTCCAGAGTGACGAACCTGTGACTGTCAGACTATCAGTGTTTCATGCACGGGGCTTTGTGTGTGTGTTCCTGGAATCGAGGGAAAAGGAAAACTTGTCATTGTAAATTATATCAATGGTATGAAAGCAAAGAGATTTGTGAAAGTTATATTAGTCAGCTGTATTGGAGCAAAACGTTTTTATGAAAACACTTGAACTGTTATTAGTCACTTGAAAATGCAGGTGCTGTCTCTAATTTGTATTAGGTATCCTCAGTTCAGGCCTGAAAGATGGGCATTGGGCATTCAGACTTATCTTCTCTGGAAGGTGGTTTTGAGTATTACGTCCGATGCCATGAGTTGTGGGAGATTTGGTGTCTGCTGTTTCTGTACCAAGTTGGGGTGGAGAGAGGGACACTGCATTGCGGTATAAATCTTTCCCTGTGTCCTCTTAGGTGATGACCCCACAAGGAAGAGGCACCGTTGCAGCTGCTGCGGCTGCTGCCACAGCCAGTATTGCGGGGGCCCCAACCCAGTACCCACCGGGCCGTGGGGGTCCTCCCCCACCCATAGGCCGAGGGGCACCCCCTCCAGGTAAGAAGCCCATAAGGAGACCATTGCTAATTGATAAAAGATCCTGGGCTGGATTTATGATGAGACATACCTTGACTGAAACTGATGATGAGTTTTTATAATTAAGCAGGATTACTCTGAAATCCAGCCTTACTGATCATGGAGTGGGAGCCATTGGGAGGCCCACCTCTTTGGCTCAAGTCCCCGTTTGCAAGGAGGTGCTGGGAGGGTGGAATGGTCCATCTGTCTCAGAGTTCGGTGGGCAGCTTGGTATGTTTCCTGCTACCTTTTGAGAGACACTTAAGCAATATTTTTGGGTCTATTCTCTTGTAGGCATGATGGGCCCACCTCCTGGTATGAGGCCTCCCATGGGTCCCCCAATGGGGATCCCCCCTGGGCGAGGAACTCCAATGGGCATGCCCCCTCCAGGAATGCGACCCCCTCCTCCGGGAATGCGAGGTAAGTGCCCACAGCAGTCACTGACTTCCTTTCCTAGAGCCACATTGGGATGGGAAGTGGAGGGAAAATTAGATTTCGACCATACCCCCTGGGCTTTCAGACCTTAAGCCTAGGGAAGGGAACTCTTAGAAGAAAACTTAGTCCAGAAAGGAAAGAGGGAGCAGCATTTCTTAAATCGACCTAACTCCTGCTTAGAACAGTTAGAGCAGCCCTGCACCCAGGCGCTTCTCAGTGTCCAAGGCCGTGTTCTCAGGGCTCTGTGAAGTAACGCATTCTCCTGGCTCCCGGTGAAGGTCATGGAATTGTCTTACACTCTTTGGTTTGATAAGTGTTTAGTAATTAAGAGAGGGCCCTGGGCTTTGCTCCGCCATGTAGTGTGTACAGTCGTACCTTGGTACTTGTCAGCTTCAGAACTTGTCAAACCCTGTCCTCATCACATTTTGATGAGAAAAAAATGTTTCAGCACTTGGCGCTTGCTTGGGACTTGTTGCACTTGCTAAAACTTGTAGGAGGCACAGCACCGCCCAGCAAGAGAAAATGCTTCATTGTTTGGTGCTGGTCAGTTTTGGCACTTGGCACAAGTTCCAGAAGGATTAATGACGAGTACAGAGGTACCACTGTATATCTTTTTAACTCCAGTTTGAGAAATGCTGACGTCGATCAGCCTTTGTTTTATAGCTAAGGGAGAGGTCCAGTGAGAGATCCGCGCCCAGACTCCCAGACCAGTGTCCTTGCCTTCGAGCCATAGTGGTTTCTGAGATACCCATCCCGCAGCCACACTTGGTGACTCCTGTGTCTCTAGCCTGTGATTTCTGCCTTTGGGTTTTATAAGCATAGGGACCTAATCAGCCCCAGATAAGTCTCCAGTCAGCACATACATCCCCTCAGATTGGTTGGCAACTGCAGGGAGTGGGAGGCTGGGACAGGGATGGGGATTTGAGTTGCAGATCAGGCACTGACTAAACTTCTTACTCTTACTTCAGGCCTTCTTTGACCCTTGGTCACAGAGTTATGAAAGTAGCTCCACAGAGGCGTGGGCCCGGTTCCTCAGGGCCACGTTACCACAGACCTGTTTGTTTGTTATGCCGTTGTTCTGGAGTCTCACCGTTACTCTGCAAGTCTGTCTTCTTACGGATTGTCTGGTTTCCCTTGCAGGGCCCCCTCCCCCGGGAATGCACCCACCAAGGCCCTAGACTCATCTTGGCCCTCCTCAGCTCCCTGCCTGTTTCCCGAAAGACTGTACATAGTCCTTTTCCTTCCTTGTGGCCTGTGAAACAAATTTATAATAAACTCTTAGTAGCCTCTTCATGGAATATTGTGAATGCACCTGATGTTTCTGTTCATTTTAGAAAAATCTTTGATAATATTTGGTGCTTAATTGAGTCAAAAAGGAGTACATTGGAAAAATTAGCCCTAATCTTAACTGCTTCCCCTAAAATATTTTTCTACACATTTGCAGAGATGTATTTTTATAACCTCATACCAAAAGAATTACAGAATTGAACTACAATGAGACATTTTAACCCATCAAACTGGCAAATATCAGTTGGTTGAAATAAACACACACTGTTGGTGAGGGTTGGGACTTTGGTATATCTTCTCTGGAACGAACTCAGCTAGATAGCTTGCTTGCTTTTTTAAAATTTATAATCTTCTAGATAGCTTCTTGATGCCACCCCACAGCCCCTAGGGTGGCTTTAGTGGGGAAAGGGGAAAGGTTGGCAAGTACGTGGGGAAGTAGGGCCCTCGTGCATCACTAGTGAGGACGTAAAATGGCGCGGCCACTGGGAAAGTAGTGGCTTCTTGAAGAATTAAACACAGAATTACTGTGTGATCCCGCAGTTCTACTCCCGGGTGTGTACCCGAGAGAGAGAAATGCATGTCTGCACTGAAGCTTGTATGTGGCAGCAGTACTCATGATAACCAAAAAGCAGGAACAGTCCAGCTGTCCATCAGCGGATGAGTTGATAAATTGTGGGATATGCATTAAATGGAATGTTACTCAGCCATAAAAGGGGTGACATATTGATACATACCACCACTTGAAGGAAGCTTCAAAATACGGTGCCAAGTGAAAGAAACCAGACACTAAAGGTCACATAATTGATTTGTGATTGATTACTTTTATATGAAATTATATAGAATAGGTAAAACCAGAGAGACAGACAGCTGACTAAAAGTTACCAGGGCATGAAGATGGAGGAAATGGAAGTGCTTATTTAGTGGGTATGAGGTGTGTTTATGTGGTGATGAAAAAGCTTTGAAACTAGATATGGAGTTGGTAATTGTATGACTTTGTAAACACACTAAATACCATTGAATTCTAATGGTTGAATTAAAGTGGTCAATTAATGCGAATTTGACCTCAATTTTAAAAAAAGTTTCTTCGCAGAGCTTACTGAGGCTTTCTGTCTGGGAAGGACATTCCCAGCAGGCAGAGGCTGAGGAGCAGGACGCCATGCCAGTGAACTGGGCAGCAGAAGTGTCGGCTGTGGGCTCCGTCTCGCACCCTGCACCCGACTAAAGCAGCGTTGAGGCAGCCCTCTGCCTGGCCTCCCAGCCTGTGACCTGCTAAGCGCGACCCAGAAGGGCTTTGTGTTCCTAGCCTAGGAGGAGAGGCAGGGACTTGATACACAAACAACGAGCATAAATCAAAGGGAAAACAGACACATTGCCTAGTGGTTAGCAGAGTAAAAATGCTGGATGCTCAAAACTTCTTGGAAATCGACTAAAACAGTGAAGTATATGGTTCTGTGTGTACAACCCTGCACAGAAAAAATCTTAGGAACACTTGCTTTCTGAGAGCCGTTGACTAGAGAAAACAAAAGGGGAAGTCAGCTCTCCGATGTCTGGGCGTTCCCGTTGTGTTACCTCCCAAATCCTAGAGGGAAAGATGTTTGGGTGGAGATTTCTGATGTGCTTTGACTTGCTTATAGTCAAATAAGCAAATATTGACTGGCCCATTATATTGTGCTTAAGGTACGGGGCTGTGGTGAGCGTCCTGCAAGAGGGCCAGGGCTTGTATGGCTTAAACTTCCCATAAGTGCCAAGGGAGGGAACCCTCAGGCTTTCCCATGGGCTTGAAAACTGTCAATAGCAAAACAAAACTAGACTCCAGTCTAGAGCTTCTACAGTATAGTAGTCAGTTAGTAAATTGGTCTGTGGCTGTGATGACTAAATAAGAAAACAGTAAAGACATTAGGTTTGCTGCTAGATTTAAGACTGAATTCTGCTTGGTCAGACTCACATGCATACTATTTCATAGTTTATGTACTTTGCTGTTTCTGTAAAAAATATTTAATATCCAAACACTAAAGAACGACAGTGGAGCCCTGGCTGCTGTGGCTCAGTGGATTGAGCACTGGCCTGTGAGCCAAAAGGTCGCTGGTTTGATTCCCAGTCAGGGCACATGCCTGGCAAGCCGGGTCCCTGGTTGGGGGCGTGCGAGAGGCAACCTGTCAGTCTCTGGCACATTGCTGTTTCTCTCCCTCTCTCCCTCCCCTTCTCTCTAAAAAGTAAATAAATCTTGGGGGGAAAAAATGACAATGGGAAGAAAATAGAGCCCCAACATCCGGAACATTCAATGAAGTGATCTTACTATGTACTCAACTTTCTTTTAATGTCAAAAACATATCCCAGATCTTTGCAAACATGTTCATTAAGTGAACATACCACTATTAACTAATTGTAGCTGGACATTTAGGTTAGTTTTTTCAATCACAAGGTGATGACCAATTTTTGCATAAAGAATTTCTGAGTGGAAAGATGTGTTTTAATGAACTTTCTTAAAACTTAAGTTGATTTTCCCTGTTACAAAACATACAAAACTGTTCTTTTTATAACATGCTCCTCAGAATTGGTAATTGTCATTAAGAAATACACTTTTCTAATTTGACAGCTGAAAATGATGTATATCATTGTATTTTTATTTCAAAAAAGGATTTAAAAAACTTTATCTTTTGTGTATTGTTAAAAGTTTGGGGGATTGATTTTTTATGTTCATGTATAATGATTATTAGTGTGCAACTAGTGAGAATAACAACTTATCATTCTGATTTTGGGAATTCATGGTATCTCTGATTTTTCTTGATTACAAATCAGGCAGTAATAAATGTTTTGTGTAGAAATATTTTTTCTTTGAGTTTTCTGAGTTTTCAGGAGCCCTATTTATGATTCAAAGGCAAGGCACTAGAAAGAAGGAAACTCATTTACTGAATTCTGGTGTATGCATAAAATACACACAGGGAATTGGCCAGCTTTGTTGCCTGTGGGGAAAGAAACCTAGTTTGAGGGGAACAGGAATGAAAGGGAGAATTACCATTGTATACCATTTAGAACTTTAAAAATATCAAGTCGTTTCCTGACTGACGTGGCTCAATGGTTTGGGCATTGTCCTGAAAACAGAACGGTCACCAGTTCGATTCCCAGTTAGGGCACATGCCTGGGTTGCAGACCAGGTTCCCTGTTGTGGGTGCGCAAGAGGCAGCCTATTGATGTTTCCCTTGCACATCGACTCTCTTTTCCCCCCTCTTCCCTTCTCTTTAAAAATAAATAAAATCTTTTAAAATATAGAGCCAAGCGAGTGCATTACTTAGTTTAAAAAACTAAGTACATTTTAAATATAAGAAGTGAAATAACGAATGCAGTTAAAATCCACTAGGAGGCAGCATTGCTCTGTCAGGAAGAAGGGCAGCAAATTGGAGACAGGCTTCTATGCATAGGTGTTGGGTTTATGGACTGTTTTTTTCTTCCTCACTTTGTATTTTGTTCGAATTTTCTATAAAGACCGATGCAGAAATAAAATACACATTATTTAAGGAAATGTCAAGCCCTGCCCCCTTTAGCTGTGTATAAATTCATAAAAGAATTACTGAGGAAGGTTATATTTACAATGTTAATGGATATATCAAAGAGCCCTCCAACTGTATTACATTACTCCATAAACAGTGCACATGGGCACCTGTTTGTCACATCCTTGCCCAACACTGTATTGTGACATGATTAGATCTTGTTTGACCTGATAAATTTTTAAAAATCTTGTTTTAATATGTATCTATTTAGTTTTAAGGGACACTAGTTATGTTTTCATATATTTTAAAGCAGTTTATATTTATTTCTTTGTGGACTACCCCACTCTGGCAAGGGCAGGGAGTTTGTGTTTTCCATTGCTCTGTGCACTCGACACGTTGAGAGAGTGAATGATAACTTTTCTGAGCTCCAGTTTCCTCATCTATAAAATGAGAGTGTGTCTGCTTGCCTCATGGGAGGCCAGTTGATTCCTCCATCATATTTATTTGGACAGCTAAGACAGATGACGCATGCATCAGGGGACAGGAAAAGATTAATTACTGACATAATGAGGCTTTTTGTGGAGAGCAGGGCAGCGTCCTAAGCAAGTCTGAAAGTGGCTTGGGAGAACGAGGCAGGGGTGACTGGCCCATTTTATTGTGCTTAGGGTCCGGGGCTGTGGTGAGCGTCCTGCAAGAGGGCCAGGGCATGTATGGCTTAAACTTCCCATAAGTGCCAAGGGAGGGAACCCTCAGGCTTTCCCATGGGCTTGAAAACTGTCAACAGCAAAACAAAAACGAAGTCAGACTCTTTTCTTACAGGATGATAGAACCTCATCTCATTGAGGATTCAGTGAAGTACTGTACATGGTAAGGTTAGCATAGAGGACGTTGCTAAATAAATATTTGCCATTATTATTGTTGTTCTTGAGACTTTCAATTCTAACTTTGTAAAGAGTTTTTTCTTTCAACTTTAGAATATATTTTCAGGAGTGATAGCAATAGGTATAGGCTTGGGCTACTCTTAACATAGAATCTGGCTTATTTGTCTTTGTTTCTTTGCAGTGTATCAGGGTTAGTATTTTGCATGGAGCCGAGAAAATACATGCATGCCCGTTTCTAGAATGCCTCCTACTGAGGGCCACGCACAGTGCCAGGCACTTCGTATATGTGTGTCAGAGAAAGCAGGCTGATGCGAATGAATATCCCTGGGGTGCAGGTGGTCAATAACACTGAACATACGCACATCCTGTGGCCCAGCAATTCCACTTCTAGATAAATGCCTCCCAGAAATGCTGACGCACGTTCACAAACAGACATGCGCAAGCATGTGTACAGCAGTTGGATCCAGAATAGCTCCAAACCGGAAACTACCCCAACACCCATCGACGGGAAAGTGGATAAATAGTATATCCACACTGGAACGCTGGACATCAAAGAGTATGAAAGATCTACAGTAGCACACAGCAATGGGGATGAATCTTCTGCACAGAATGTCTAGTGACAAAGACCAGACACAAAATACATACTGTACGATGCCACTCACATAAAGCACAAAAACTAATTGACTTTTACAACTTGGCATAATGGTTTCCTTGGGAGTGGGCACAAAGGAAGTTTTTAGGTTACTGGTGATCTTTCTTGGTCAGGTGCTGGTTACTCAGTGGGTTCAGTTTGTAAAAATTCAGCAAGCTGCTCTCTTTTGATGTTAATACATTTCTGTATGCATATTAAGCCCTTATAAAAATTTAAACGATCCTCATTGGGGAAAATCAAAAAGGAAATTTATCATCAAGCCAACGGTGGCAGTATCTTGGCGATGAGACTGGCTAGCGTTTCCCTTCTCTTTATTCATTCAATAAATATTGAATTATACTATGTACTAGGTGCTGTTTTATTCAACTCTGCTGGGTATAAGAGTAAACAAAATAGAATTAACTGTATTTGATGAGCTTACATTCTAGAAGGGGGAGATGGACAACAAATAATAAATGCAAATAAATTATATTAAACAGTAATAATTGCTATAGAGAAAATCAGGAAGAGAGAGATGCAGAGTGCTGTGAGCGCTGTTTAATTGGAGCCATCCGAAAAGGGCCCACTGCTGAGCAGTCTGAGCGGAGACCTATTGCTTCAAGCCATGAAGACATGGTTGGGGATGGAGAAAAAGAATCCCAGGTAGAGGGTTCAGCGATGGCAAAGGCACTGAGGTGGGAGCATACTTTATTTTTCAGAGAAAATCTAGGTCACAGTGCCAAGTACCAATTTATTGCATCTCAGCTCCAAATCCACCTTTCAACGCCTGCTTTGTAGCCACTCGAAATATTTTTGTCCCTTGGCACATTGTTAAGGTTTGTCTGTAGAGGGCGCTGGAGAGACATTGTAGAAGAGAGGGCTTTCCTTTCTGGTTCTGGTGTACCCTGTGCAAGCGTCTGCAGCCTGCACTGCTGGATGGTCTCTGCAGCCCTGGGGGCTTCTGCAGGGGAGATGACCTTCTCAGCACCAGGTCCCACAATGCAAGGTGGCCATCAGCACCCAGTGACCAGCAGCGCCCCCTCCCATACACCCATCTTGGGCAGTTTTGTAACAGGATTCCTCTGGGGAGATGTCCCACTGTGAATGGCTTTCCCTGGCAACCTAGAGGGCATATTTCCAGCAACTTCCACTGTGAGGCACCACAGCATCTGCTCTGTCTGTCCATTGAGGCACAGCATGCCCTCGCCAGCAAGGCCTGCGTGTCAGCCATGCCGGGGAGTTAACTTCTTGGGAGTTCTCTTTACGCCTTCCTAGCAAACGCCCCATTACTCCAACCCCCTGTTACAGTCAATATTTCTTTATATGAAACTTCTCCATACAGGTTACTGTATGGTGTCTGTCCCACGAGTAGATGTGATGGAGACAATCACTCTGACTCTAATAAGAGGGTAAGAAAGGGGATGAGAGGAGATAAAGATCAGCTAGGGTGCCCCAAAGAACACTTGCTTTTGCTCTGAGTGAGACGGGGCGCCCATCGGGAGGATTTGAGCCAAGGAATGGCATGATGTGTCTTAGATTTTCCAGGGTGTCTTCTGGTTGCTTGGAGGAGAAGGGACAGAGAGGGAGAGGGAGAAGAAGGAAGGAGGCCAGCGAGGAAGCTACTGTAATCCAAGCAAAAGATGGTGGTAGGTCAGGGAGCGGTTAGTGGTGGTGTTGAGAGGCAGATGGATCCTGGGGACGTTTTGAAAGTAGAACTGACAGGATTTGCAGTTGGATTTAATGAGGTGAGAGAGAGGAACTGGTGTAAAGAATAATTTCAAAGTTTTTGACTTTAGGAGCTGGAAAAGGAGTCTCTATTTATGGTAGGAAGGGGCAGGAATAAGGGATTCATTCGGGGATGTATTAAGTAAGAGACAACAAATTGAGGCTCATTTATTTAAGAAAAGTAAGAACTGTGGAAATCCATGGCATGTCATCCCAGAGCTGCTAGGTCACCCCACGCTCCCCAGCTCTGTAGTCCTGCCAGGGCAAGTCAGGCCGTGGGGACTTAGCACTGCTGATAACTGGACTGACTTTATTGGAGAAGAGTGCAAAAGGTTACCAGATGTTAGGCAGGACAAGGATCTCAAGGTGGGTAGTTCTAAATGTTATTACTAAATGTTATTCTTGCTAAATGTTAAAATGTAGCACAGTATTTTACAGGCCAGCTGTTAACAGGATGAATTTGACAGGAACCCAACAGGATAAATGTAGCCAACTGTGAAGAAGAAATCAATGTGTAATTAACCAAATAGTGTATTTAAGCAATGGCTAAGCCTCCTTTCCCAGAGACAGAACTTTGGATCAGAATGCCCTGTCTCCTTTACTTGCTGCAAGTAAATAAATCTACCTTGCAACAACCATGTCTTGTTCTTAAATAGAGCACCCCAAGTGGCCTACCCCTGGAGTTTGGTAACACAGGGGTGATACCAAAGACAACAGCAATATCAGTGACAAAAAAGCAGAGAAGGCCACTGTTACGGTAGCCTAAGGCCTCCATACTGATCCGGGTAAGCAGAAGGCAAGTAAGGTGGACCAGCTGAAAACTTAACAAGGGAGGTCTGGGAAGTGGGTCTTGATAAGATCCTACTTATCTCTGGTGGTCTGGAAGGCTGGGCTCATGCCCAAGGCTGAGAACACCAGAGGAGAGACCAGAGGGGACCCCAGCCGGCTACTGTTCTCTGGCCAAACGTGAGATCTTGTAAATACAGAATGTAAAAGATGGGTCCCGCTTGTAAATTGCCTGAACGTTGAATGCATTCCCCAAACTATCCACAGATCCATCAGCAAAAGATGGAAACTTTACTGTCTCACAGTGCTTAAGCACTACTTCTGACTAATCACATGCTAACCCAGAGGTGACCTCTAGGAAGTCAGGTCTAAAATTAAAAGCAAGAATCAAAGAACAATGAAACAAACAAAACCCCCAAAGCAGATACCACAGGGATGCCAGGAAAATAGACTCCATAGAATTAATCCGGGCAAACAAATCCAGGACACAAAGAAAGTAACAAATAAACAGCAACAACAACTGCCCCTCCTGGGGGATTCAAATTCAGAGTTGCAATGATAGATGACATAAAATGTTTAGTCTTAACATAAAATGGAACACACATACATACACACAAACCAGAAAGCAAGCAGTCAGTCTCCCTGGCGACGGGTTGCCCGGCCGTTGCCTGGTCACCGGTGGCAGCAGTCTTCGCTGCAGCAGCGCAGGCTGCCAACATCTGCGGCTGGAGCCCACGCGGGGCTCTTCCTGTCTGTTCTGTGACGGCGGCGGCGGCGGCGGCCACGCCTTCGGTTTGGAGGATGGGGTGTCTCGGTCCTGTGGCGAAGGGTCTGGGCGGGTGGTCATGGCGCAGAGCCCGGCACAGCCTAGCGCATGTTTGCGGCGATGGAGGGCCCGGTGGAGAAGCTGAAGTCGCCCCACTGTGAGGAGAAGCACCCCTGGAAGAACAGCCCGTTGCTCCCGTCCAGACGTTATTTTGCGCTGCCTACCAACCCTGGTGAACGGTTCTGTGTGTTTTGCACTGTTGCTGCTTGGTCGATTAACAGAGCAGGAGGCCCCTTGAAGCAGCGGCAGGAATATGGCGGCCCTAATGCAGCTGCATCTAACACATTATCTGAGCTTCGCACATTGGGGAGAACTGCAGGCTTTCCTCCTTCAGAACTAAAGTCAGGCTATGGAGAACATATCTTCTATGATCTTGACTGTTTAGCTGAAGAAGCATTAAAATATATTTATTTCACCTGGAAAAGACCAACATACCCAGTGGGAGTGTTACTGGTCAGAGATCCGAGTCAGGGGACCCCCCTCCCCAGCTTGTATCATTGTTCTTGCCTGGCTCGCAAGAGACGAATTCAAGCAAGAGACAACATGTATAGTGGAAATGAGATAGCAACTTTCTTTATGAAACAGGTATGAGCACAAAGCTGCATGCAGGCACCCAGCTAGCCTGAATGCCCCTCATATAGAGGAAATAAAGTTGTTAGTAAGTTTATTAGTAAGTTCGTTAGTAAATTTGTTCTATACACTTGAGCTGGAGCTACAAGTGGACCCTTAGCTAATCCAAGTGCACTGACTATTGGGGTTCAGGGGTTATATACCGTAGTTAGCTCTTATGTTTCCCCTCTTTCTCCCCCTTCTAAATCTTGGGAATAATGTACAGCTACAAAGGCTTTCTTTCTCAGCTAGTAAAGGCTCTTTGTCTCAGTGAAATTGTTTCAGAGGCCCCCTTTCCGAGCACAGAGCCTCAAGGACTTCCCTCCTGCACTAGCCCTGCTTGTGACGTTCGGAGCACCAGGCAGCCTTATCGGACCAGGCTCAGCACCGCTGAGTCAACGGAGGAGACGTCTCTCCCTCCTCCTTCCTGCTGTAGTTTACTACCTACTCTACCTGAGAGAAAAACGGGAAGATACTGTTCCAGAGCATGAGGCAGAATTAATGTTAAATAAAGTGGATGAAGAATTTGAGGAAGGAGAGACAGGCAGTGGAAAAAACTCTATCTCAACATTTTCAAAGTCCAGACCTATTGCTTGGAGATGAACAAATCTGCCAAACAAAAGATGTTTCCGAGTCCACAGCAGGTGCTGCAGCGTGGAGCCTGGGAGTGACGTGTGGGCTACCACAGCCGAAAGCCACTAATAGGACCGATAACGAAGACCGGAGAATCCGTGTCGACCAAACGTACCAGCACAAAAGTGGAATTGAATCTGCCCCAAAGGACACCACGGGTTTTTGGACAAACACCATAGTGAAATTAGTAGGATTCCGGAAAAGATCGGCAGCCAAGAAAAGTACATCGACAATCACCCTGAGCACTTGGTTCAAGAATGTCACGCAGCTCAAGCTCTGCTGAGGCAAGGGAGTGGCACCAGCATGGAAACGGCAGAGTGACTGAAAGGACCAGGCTGCTGTCCCGAGGTTGCCACAGAGCTGGAAAAGGTGAAGCCAGAAATGGAAGAAAATTGGAGCGGTATGGCTGACGTTGCTCCTTCAGTGGAGGTAAACAGAGCTCAGCCACCCTGAAACAAGAAACTGTTCAGATGGACATCAGAATCGGTGTTAGGGAAGATACCTCGCTCCAGCCAAAACCAAAGGAGAGCCCTGGCTGGTGTGGCTCAGTGGGTTGAGCACCGGCCTGCAAACCAAAAGGTCACCAGCTGGGTCCTTGATCAGGGCACGTGCTGGGGTTGTGGCCCGGCTGGGGGTGTGTGAGAAACAACAGCTGATCTCACACATTGATGTCCCTCTCCCTCTCTTTCTCCTGTTCTTACACTCTCTCTAAAAAATAAATAAAATAAACTAAAATAAAAAAACTGAAGAAGTCTAACATGACTAGGTGCATGCATGCAATAATCATTCCACACTCTGCACTGGGTTTGTATTAAAAGATACTGTTTTATTGTACTTCTCATCACTTGGTTTTTAAGATCAAATCATATTTCAGGTTGCATATTTCAAAACACAATCATGCCTCTTAACACGTGTTCAATGGGTATTTTTACATACACACATATTGCATCATGATGATTATGGATGGTTAAAGCCTTTAAAAATGAATGTAATATTTAATAAAGAACTTAAAAATTCTCACTTTCAAAAAAAAAGGCCGTCAATAAATGATCTCTGAGGGGGCCTAGGTGTTAGACTTAGCAAAGGCTTCACAGCAGCTGTTACCAGTATGTTGAACTAATAGATCTGTAGAATGCTGAGTGGCGGTCAGTTTTATTTCCTGTTTTGGCACGTATCTCTACATTTAATTTGCTTGTTTGCTCATGAATTCGTTCACTTTTATTTCTCATTTTACTTTTTGTACCTTTTAAAGTGTCGTGACTGAATACCTGTCTCCACCAGCTGGAAGGCAGTTCCCCTGAGCGCAGGGAATTTGTGATATTACTGTTCGGTTCTTGGGTTGAACAGAGGCTGGGCGGCGGACGTGAAGATGTACTGTCCAGACCTTCCTGAAACAGAGGGCTTGTCACTCCAACTGCTGGGAGTGCTGCCTGCAGACGACCCTCAGCTGCCAGCCGCTTCAGGGATGGCCTCACTGTAGAGAGCTACCTTGCCTAAAGTCATGTCCTTTCTGGGGCAAATCAGTGACAGATGCAAGCAGGAAAAGGTCCAGCCGTACCGGCTCAATCTGGGATGACTCTGATGGATCATTTTAGCTCCAGAGCTGCCCATGAGGTGGGTCAGGGCTGTCACTGTCTGCATTATGGTTCGATTCCTCCCTCTCCCCGCTCACCTGCGTCTTCTGGTGTCGATCTCCAGGCCATTCCTCAATAATTGTCCTGCACCCTGAACTTCATCTCAGAATCAGGTTCCTGGGAAATTCAACCTATGAGAGCTGAGCTTGAGGAAGATGGGCAGTTGGTATTTGCTAAAAGGAAGAGGAGCCTGCGGCCGCTGCAAGGGGAGACCACCTCTCATGACATGTGGAGTTTCCCTGCCGAAAAGAGCATCCTTTATTATGAGTGGGATATCACCTCCTGTTCTGGTGGCAGGTGTGTAGCTGAGTTCCTTTTGTTCTTGGAAAATAAGAAGGCACATGAGAGGGGGAGAGGGCCATGGTCAGATGCAGCTTTTATATTTATTCCTGAAGAGCTGGGCTGTGAATGCTGACTCCCACAGCATGACAGAGCTGAAGAATCCAGGGGTTCGCCACACTTCCCAAGTATTTCTGCCCGACTACCTCAAAGGGAAAGCAAGGTGAGTTTAAAACCCCGGTCCAGTCCGAGAGGTTGTGTTTTCCCAGTCACATCAAGTACGTCAGAGGCGTGTGTGGCTCTCCATTTGGGAAGCTTAGATGAGAACTGCAAGCCGAGGCCGAGAGCCAGCTCTGGCTGGGGTCGGATTGAGGTCAGGGCTCCGAGTAAGGCTGGATCAGGGCTAAGTGTGGGGTCAGAGCTCAGATCGGGATCAGGCTCTGTTTGGGATCAGGGAACAGCCTGGGTCCTGGGCTCAGAGATCAGGATTAGAGCTCCGTCTTGGTTCGGGACTTAGCCTGAAGCCAGGATGAGCGCTCAGTCCACAGTCAGGACTTAGTTCGAGGTTGGGATGAAAGCTTAGCCTGGGGTAAGAACTCAGTCTGAGGTTGGGGTTGATCCCCAGACCACTTCTCAATCAATATCCTGCACCCTAAACTCCTTCTCAAGGTCAGCTTCCTGCGGAGCTTAACCTGTAACAGCTGAGCTTGAAGAAGATGGAAAATTGGCGTCTGCTAGAAGAATGCGGCACCTGCAGCCACCACAGGAGAGAGACCATCTCAGTCTCCCTGCTGAAAATACTGCCTTTTGTACTAAGGGTGGGAGATTGCCTCCTGTTGTCTTCAGCCGCCGGTGCCCCTGTCTGCTGCTCAACCCTGCCTGCTCTGAACCTCTAGCTCACCTTCTTAAAGAGGATCAGTACCCAAAATCTAGGTTTGGAAAGGGGGTTCTGGAGCTGAGGCAGCTCAAGGGCCTGACTTTCTAAGTGCATCCACTCCTCTGGGTTCTCTAATCCGTCCTCATGCTGTGCAGAATCATCAGAGAAATGCCTTCTCTGATGGTCTTGGTTTCAGGCGCATCCATCAAACCCTGTCCATGTGTTTGCCTGACCCCCTTTTTGTAAGGACCCACTGCATAAATTGTTCCCACTTGAGGTTGCATCCAGGAGGCGTCTCAGTGCAGATGAGCCTGCTTTGTTGCTGTTGTTCGGATCTCTTAAATTATGTCAAAGATACTCAAAAGGAGTCAGGAGGCTTTGACTAGAAATAAAATAACAAAGATTTATTCAAGAGTTTTAGGATTTGCAAACAGGGAACACAGCTCGGAACATTCAGAGTGTTCTGAAGGAGAAGAATGGCTGAGGCTTCTTATAGTAAAAAGTATAGTCTTGAGAAGACTCAGTCCTGCCTTCTTAGACTCTGGGTTTGTCTGAGATGGTAATCTTTGGATGTCTGGTAATCTGACAATGAGACAACTTCTTCTTGAGGTCATTCGGGTGATCATCTGAGGGTTTGCAGTGTGTCCAGGCATTGATCACAATGACCTGATGTGAGTCCAGGTATTGGTGCAGGACTGGAGAGTTCAAAATTTTAAGTTCCCAGAATCAATGAAAACAAGAATGGAATTGTTTCCTCAGGCTTCAGTCTACTTAATTTTAATAATTTAGTTGCTTTACCATCATGACTCCATTTTACTCCTTCACTCTATTCCTCAATTATATGATTAGTTATCACTCCTGTGTCCGTCTAGAACTCATTTGAGCTGATTTTCATGTCTGACGCGGTTATCTTCGGAGCCTGGGGGTCTCCGCTCTGGTCCTCACCCCAGGGTTCTCTGTGTCGTTGGATGTTAAGAGTGTGACTGTGCACAGTGTAAGCTGCTGGGCATGTTTTGCAAAGTCAACACTATTCTGGTCCCAAAGGAGTAAATCAACACCACACCGGCTGTGGGAAATCATTGATGAGCATAACTAGATCAGATTTGGGGTCACATACCCAAATGTAACCCAGTCTTGATGACTCCTCTTCTGTCTTCAGCTTCTTCCAGGCAGAAGTAGCCCCTCAGGTGCTGGGTCTTGGTCTTCATTGAGGGAAAAGGTCCCATTCCTTCAAATCTAATGCTCTTCAGGAATATGACTTCGGGGCCAAACTTAGATGGTATACATTTATACCATGGTCTAGGTTCTTCAATTTATGTAGAACGGAAGTGTTGAGGAATGTTCAGGTTTCAGCTTGAAAACTTTTGGGTTCTCTGTAAAAGCCAGGAGGAGGTTTTTGGGTCTGGATGTGGTCAGAGCATTGAAGAGCTGAGAGAGAAGCAACAGGAGCCCAGGGGTCAGCCACGGTGATGGTGATCTGGCTGGCAGGTGGTAGCAGTGCTGGGTGGGCTGGGGTTACTCTGATGCTCCATTCATCAGTCTCCCAGCAACAAGGGTGATGAGATGAAGGTGGTAAAGGCTCCCTACATAATCCATCATTATCAAAAAGTTTAAGGATTACTGAGTCCAATATCTCATTTTACAGATAGGGAAACCAAGGCTAAAGCAGGGAAGGGACTTGCCCAAGTCCACAGAGCAGGGTAGAAGCTGAAGCAGGATGGGAACCCAGGCCTCCTGGCTCCTGCATGGCAGGGGCCAAGAGGTCGACAGGAGAGGAACAAGAGCCACCTCCTCTTCTCTCATCCTCTTGCGGCCCATCACTTGGCTTTGCCCACATGGATGATCACAAACCCCTTGATGTCCGAGAAGTGGGAGCTGACAAGGTCCACCTGCAGCTGTCTTGGGCCACTCTTGGAGGGGGTGATTTTGAACTGGACCAAGGTCCTCTCCTGGGGCTCTAGGGTGGGCACACTGGGGAAAAGGGAAAGGAGAAAGGCAGACCATCAGCCCTCTCTCATTCTTGAACCCGGCCTGCTAGTCCATGGCTGTCCAGAACTCTCAAGATCAAGGTCACATCCTGTGACTTGACATTCAAGACTCCAACTTAATATGCTCCATTGATATACTTCCAACTTAATCTTCCCTTCCACCACTTCTCACTTTTCCCAGTCAGCCAGGCCATTCTCCTCCCTGTGCCCTGGACATATCTCACGCTTCTTCTGTCGGGATTTTCTCATCACTGTCCTTCTCACCTAGGATGCCCCCCCCCGTTTCAATCAGACCGAAGACCAAGACCAAGTTTCTCTTCTCCAGGAGACCTTCCCTGACTACACCAGCCATGGACACTTCTGACTGGGAAGCACTCCATCCTTCTTGATACTCAAAAAAGCTCCAGAATTAATCATTAAGGTCTAAATTAGATATCAGCACTTCAGCACTACTGTGGCTTCACCATGGTGCTACCTCATCCCCATGCAAGGGCTGCCTCTGATTCCCCAGACCTTAGGGAGCCATGTGTCTGCATAAATCACACTGTCTTCATTTAAAGGGCCACCTGTCTCTGAAAGCCCTTCTCCAGGAAGAACCTCATTTTTTCATCTTGGTGTTCCCAACAGTCGACATATTGCTCAGAGCACAGGTCAGTACAGTAAGGACCATAGGAATGAGTGAGTGAATGAATGAAAGAATGAATGAGTGCATGAATCATTGAGAATGAATAAGTAAATAAATGAGTGTGTAAATAAATGGAACATGTGTAAGTGAGACAGTGAATGCATGAGTGAATGAGTGAATGTGTAAATGAGAGAGCAAATTAAAGAAAGAGTGAGTGGATGAATGAACCAGTCAAAACTCAGCTGAGTAGCTAAATGAATAAATGAATGGATGAGTAAAAACAGGGAAAAAGAGTGAGTGAATGAATGAGTGAAAGAGAGCAAATGAATAAAAGTGAGTTAATAAAAAAGTAAATGTGTAAATGAATGAAAATCTGAATGAATGAGTGAATAGTGAGTGGATGAGTTACGTAATTAAGTTAATGATTAAATGAATGAAGGAATGAATAAATGAATGAAGGCTGATGTGTCTAGGCAGTGGGCTAATTCCTATGGGTCCAGAATCTCTCCTGCACTTCCCTACCAGCAGCTCCCTATGGTCCATCTTACAACAAAGGCAGCCCCGCCCCACTTCCACCACCACCAGGATGGCACTCACTCGATGCTCAGCTGTCCCTGGAGAAGGCCACTGCCTTCCACCATCAGCTTACAGTCCTCCACTCTCTCCAAGAGGGGGTTGACCACCATCACTTCCACTACAACTGCCACCCCCACCACGGCCGGGCCCAGCACCTGGAAAGGCAATACCCATGAATCGTCATCTCCGTTCCTCCAGGAAAAACCACAGTCCTGGCTGGGTCAGAGGACGGGGCAAAATCATGTCTACCCCTTGCTTTCACACACCCAGTTACTGGGCTCCCTCATTATATCCGCCCCCCGACACCCTCCCCCCCGAATCCATGCCACCTCTCCCACCCTTGAGAGTTGAAGCTGGAGCTAAAAGCACAAACCCAGAGACTATGATTCCCTCCCTCAGCTCTGCTAGCAGCAAGGTGGTGGATGCAGACAGGAGTCACCTTGACGGTGATGAAATCCTGCAGAGTAATGTCCTTTTCTACCAGGAGCTTCTCTCCTTTGGTGATAAGGCACATGGCAGCCAAGAGGATCTTCTTGTCCTCTGTCAGGTCTTCCTTATATTGAGAGTAAGATATTGTGACTGGGATCTTTTTCTCTGGAAGGGAAAGCAGAGATGGGAGTTGGGGATCCAATGTTCTTTTTCAACAGAATCCAGAAAGAGGAAGGGAAGGCTCAATCCATAGTTACACTTTTCCTGGTCCTTGCAACCAGCTGAGGTAGGCATTAGCATGATCAGTTCCCAGGTGAAGAAACCTAAGGCTCAGAGAGGGCAGTTTCTCATCCAATGTCACCTGGCAAGTAAATTAAGGCGCTGACATGAGGTGGGATTCAAATGCAGGTCGGTCAGCTACCATGACAATAAGTTGTTTCTCCAAGAGCTCCTGGAGATCTGTTTAAACTTTTCCTAGTCATTCCAGATGGAAATCTCTCAGTTCTTCAATCATTCATCTCATCAGGAATTCACTCACTATTTATTGGGCACATAACTATGTGCTAGGTGCAGAGAAGAGGGAGGCCAAAGGCCTGTCTCAAGCTTCCAGTCTGGGGAGGAGGCCAATTCCTTTGCAGTTCTCCAAATTCTTCCTCTCCATGAAGGCCCAGTCCTAATCAGCCTGACCAATTATGAAAGACCTTCACCGATACCCCCACCTGGAGATCCTGTGCGCTCTGTCTTCTGAGCTCCTATCGTCCTGGCCCTGTCTGTCTCTCTCACCAGCCACAAACACCCAGCCTGTGTATTCTCCTCCTGTAAGTATGGACCACCACAGGCCATATCTGACTGTCAGTCATACTTGGGTTATTTTTTGACATATATATACCATTCAGTTTTTTCCAGGCCCTACCACTCTCTTGCCATTGCTTCCTTTATTTCTGTTGCTTTCCTGCCCCTGAAGGCGTCTGAGTTTTAAATCTGTAGGAAAGATCCTTAAAGGGTTTGAATTTGGCTCACACTCACTCTTCCCTGAGAACGCTGATTAAGAGCGTTTACAAAAAACCTACTGCTAAGAACATATATTATGACGAGAAACTAAGATTGGGAACAAGGCAAGGATGTCTCCTCTCATCACTCCTTTTTAACATTGTACTGAATGTTTTAGTTAAGACAATAAGATAAGAAAAGAAAAGAAAAAGTACACAGATTGGGAAGGAGGAAATAAAACTCTTTGTTCACAGATGGCATGATCATATATGTACAAGATCTGAAAGAGCAACATAAAACCCTAGAGTAAGTGATTACAGCAAGGTCACAGGATACTCAATTAATATACAAAAGTCAATCACTTTCCTATATACCAGCAATGAAGTGATATTTGAAATTAAAAACATGATGCCATTTATATTAACATCACCAAAATGAAATACTTAGGCATTAATCTAAAAAATATGTACAAGATCTATATGAGGAAAATAACAAAACTCTGATGAAACAAATCAAAGAGCTAAATTAATGGAGAGATATCCCGTGTTCATGCATAGAAGACTCAATATTATCAGGATATCAGTTCTTCCCATCTTGAGCTCTACTTAAGGCAACCCTATCAAAGTCCCAGTAAGTTATTTCATGGATATTGAAAAACTGATTCTAAAGTTTATATGGAGAAGCAAAAGACCCAGAATAGCCAACACAATATTGAAGAAGATCAGAGGAATGACACTCGCTGACTTCAAGACTTACTAAAAGCTACAGAAATCATAACAGTGTGGTATTTATGAAAGAAGAGACAAATACATCAATGGAACAAAACGGAGAGTCCAGAACACAAATATAGTCAACGAATCTTTGACAAAAGAGCAAAGGAAATAAAAGAAGAAATGCTAGTTTTTAAAAACAAATAATGCTGGAATAATTGGACACACAAATACAAATAAATAAACAAGCATAAATAAATGTAGACACAGATTTATACCCTTTATAAAAATGAGCTCAAATGGATCATAAGCCTAAATGTAAAATGCGAAACTATAAAACTCCTACGAGAAAACCTAGAGTTCTTGGGTATAGTGGTGACTTTTTAAATACAATGCCACAGGCATAATCCAGGAAAGAAAAAACTGACAAGTTGTACTTCATTCAAATTAAAAACTTCTGTCTTGTGAAAGACACTGTCAAGAAAATGAGAAGACAGGCCACAGACTGGGAGAAAGTATTTGCAAAAGACAAACCTGATAATGGACTGCTACCCCAAATATGCAAATAACCCTTAAAGTCAACAATAAGAAAATGAATGACACGATTAAAAAATGGGCAAAAGATAGGAACAGAGACCTCACCAAAGAAGCTATACAGATGCATATGAAAAGATGGGAAACATTAAGAAATTGCAGATGAAAACAACAGTGAGATACTAGTACACACCTATTAGAATGGCAAAAATCCAAAATACTAACAACACCAACAATCTGAGAGGATGTAGAGCAACAGGAACTCTCACTTATTGCTGGTGGAAATAGAAAATGGTACAGACATTTTACAAGACAGTTTGACAGCTTCTTAGAAAACTATACATATTCTTCTACCACCCAGCAATCATGTTCCTTGGTATTTACCCAAATGAGTTGAAAACTGTCCGCACAAAACCTACATGCAGATATTTATAGCAGCTTCCTGCATAATTACTAAAACTTGGAAGCAACCAAGATGTCTTTCAGTAGGTGAATGGATAAATAAACTGTGGAACATCCATATAATGGAATATTATTCAGCACTAAGAAGAAATGAGCTACCAAGCTATGAAAAACAACAAGCAAACAAACAAAAATAAACCCACGGAGTAATTTAAAATACATATTTCTAAGTGAAAGAAACCAATTTGAAAAGGCTGTACAATACCAACTATAGGATGTTCTCAGAAAGGCAAAACTGTGGAGACAGTAAAAAGATTAGTGGTTGCCAAGGGTTTGAGAAGAGGGAGAGAAGAATGAATTGATTAAAAAAAAAGACCTCTAGAATTTTAGGGCAATGAAACTGTTCTGTATGATATTCCAGCAGTGGATGCATGTCATTATACATTTGCCAGAACCATCGAATGTATAATATAGTGACCCAGTTATAAATAACATATCAGTGTTAGCTCATCAGTTGTAATAAATGTACCGCACTAATGTAAGATGTTAATAATATGGAAATATAGGAGGTGGTAAGGGGGCTATAAGGGTAAAGCTGCTAAAAATGTCTAATGAAAAAATGATAAATGCGAATAAATTGTGTACTTTAATAGTCACACCATTTGCCTCAGTAATTTCATGTTTGTGAATCTATTCTAACTAACAAAACAATCCAAAATTTAGGTGAGGAAAAGGGGATTTTTTTTTTTGCACCAAGATGTTTACGTTAGTGTTTATATTTTTAAACAGCAATGAGCTGGTAACCACCCGAAGGAAGGGAAAAGATAAAATAAATCATCATATTTTTATTTACAGATCACACATCTATTAAAATGATGTTAATAAAAGGCTTATAAAAAATTTAAATTATGATGTAAAGTGAAAAGAGTAGGGCACCAATGAGTATTTGCAATATAATTAGAACTGTGTTTTTCAAAAAGGAAACAGGCATTAAAAAATTGAAATGAAAATGTGTTAATTTGTAGGTGGGTGGCAGGGATCATAGGTGATCTTTCTCTTGTGTGCTCTAAGTTGTTAATGAATATTTATTACTTTCAATATGAAAAAAAATAGCTAAAAGCCAGGAGAAGTACGTTAATTAATATTTCATTATAAAGCGTGATTTAGATTTTGTGAAAATTAATGGCACCTCTTTCACATGATTTCACAGCTTGTCAAAATACAAGTTTCACTCTCCAGAAATTGGACCAGAGGAACAATTTCTTTGTGTAATTGAATCCTTAGAGTTTAGGAGGTATGTGAAGAAATAGATAAAGAGAAAGAGAGGAGCCAGAGGGGAAGAGAGATGGAGACATATAGACAAACACAGACAGAAAGAAAGAGAAAGAGGGAGAGAGGGAGAGAGAGAGGAAGAGAGAAAGTAGGAGAAGGAGAAAGAATAACCAAATGGGATACATTTCGTAAACCACACGTGAAGTGCTATGTGTTTAAAGATTATGAGGAGATCCTTGAAGTATATATTTTAAAAAGCATTTGGAATTAGGGCACCTTAAGCATGACCGGTGTGGGCTGACCTGAGCCGCCCCTCCAAGACCTGCAGTCGGGCAATGGTGTAAATGCGCTCCGGCCTCCCTTGCTGTGGGCGCGCAGCCAGGAGAGCATCTCTAAGGCCAGCCTGGCTTGACTCCTGCCACTACACATACTGATTGTGTGACTTTGAACTTGTGAGTTCTCCTTTCTGAGTGTGAGTTTCCTCCTCCGAGAAATTCAGCTAGCGGTAGTAGTACCTCAATTCATGCAGAATTCCCAGGACGGGACCTGGAACTTCTCTTACTGATCTACCCCTCTTATGCAGAACGCCTGGATTTCAGAAAGGTAACACAAGGCATATTCCATATATTATGAAATGCTCCCAGCAGGTGTTTTATTCGGCACGTAAATATTCATACTAATTCGATAGACATTATAAATCATCTCACCATGAGGTCAGTTTTGCCACCGGTTTGATTGTGGACTTTTATTACTATCCTCATTATTTAGCCTCCCTGCGCCTCCGTTTTCTTATCTGGAAAGTGCGGAGGAGAGGCAAGGCACTGAGCAAACGCTAGGAATACCCTCTTCTTAGGATTTTGGGAAGTCAAGCCCCGCCCCCAGCCCTCCAGGCAAAGGGGTTGGGCAGGCCAGGTCCCGCCCTGCAGAGGCGCTCTTACCTTCCTCCGGCCCCAGCCGCACCGTGTGGGACTCGTGCAAGATCTCTGCCACTGGCCTGCGGGTGTAGAGGATGGTGGCACTGCTCAGGTTGACTCGGACCCGCTGGGCCCGGGAGATGAGGTTGGTCAAGCACAGGGCCAGCTTTAGGTCGTGGCCCAGCACGGGCGGCTCCAGCACCTTGAACTTGCCGGTGATGCTGGGCTTGGTGGCGGGCTCTAGGAGGTCGTCACGCCAGAGACCACGGCCGCCGCCCCTGCGGACCCGGGCCCTCCTTCCAGAGGCTTCCACGCCGAACAGCTTCCTCAGGGCCTTCCTGTACACCTGCCTCTCTTTCCGGGACCCTGCAGGGCATGGCACACCTCTGAGACCCAGGGCCAGCTTTCCTCATTTTCCCTTTTCTCCAGGCAAAACCACTCCCACCCCCTCACCACTTCAATTTACCAGGGCTGCTGGAGGGCTGAAATTGAGAGCCCAAAAGCCGTATGCAGACCTCAGCCATAAACTTTGTGTTTGGTTCTGGGACTATTTAAATAAAGTTTAATCAGTTGCCAGCGACTTCAGATCAGGAATTTCACAGTACAGATTTACAGTGTCTCTAATAACTGGGTCTGAAGTCGCATGTGGTAATAATGATAGCTGACACTTTGGTAGACTGACGCTGTGCCAGGCACTACAGCTCTAGGTGCTATATTCTGCCCTCCCCACCCCACCCCTGCCCCCAGGATGTGGGTACTGTTATCATCCCCATTTTACGGGTAAGGAGCCCAAGGCACAGAGAAGTAAAGCAACCTGTAAGGGAGGCAGGATCTGACACCAAACAGCCTGGCTCCGGTTTCATGTTCTTAACCATGTTCCCTTCCTACTTGCATGGCCGAGCTGAGAAATGGGCGCTCTCTCTGGCCGGCAAGGGACCCTCATTCTCCATGGTCTCTACGCGCTGGCCTGCTGCTCTCAGGGTGCCATCTGCAAGACCCCTGAAGACATGTGAGTTTAGGACCCCTAATCTCCCACATTGCTAGCACGGACCTGTCTTTGACCCTCAGACCAATACACTTAGCTGGACAGCCACCCCCCAGCCCCTGCCCCACAGGAAGTCGCACAGATGCCTCAAATCCAACCGAACACACCATCTTCTGCCCAACAGCAGTCCTTATCTGAACAAATGGCTCCACATTGACCCGTTGATTCACTCAGTAAATGGTTCCTCCATTAGCCCAGCGTACAAGGCAAAAAACGGGGAGTGCCCATGACTCTTCCCTTGCCCTTACCACCCACAGCGGATCAGTCCCCGAGGCCTGCCGAGCATCCTCATTGATCTCTGGAATCTGCCCTCTCCTCCCCGCTCTCACATCCCTCCAGACCACCTCATCATCAGGGCAGTTTGCCACCAGATATTGTGGATTTTTATGACATTTTTAGTACTTAGTACCTTTGAGCCTCAGTTTTTGCATCTGTGAAGTGGGAACACGAGACCCAAAGGCTAGTTACTGAATACAATGATCAAGAATGTTCCCTCCCTTCCTGGAATGTGGACTGCACCTTCACTCCAGTCCCTTTTCCATCCTCATTATTCCAAAATCCAAATCTAATGGCCCCACTTCCCTACTTGAAGCCTGAGGTACACAGTCTTCCACAGGCCCCTTCCCCAATATTTACCCCCAAGGCTCCTCAGTACTGTGTGACTTTGGCTTGAAGCAACAATGTGGCCCTACACATTCTTTAACATCTCATGTTTTACTATTAAAATGTATGTGAATTTTGCATTCTACTTCATAATGTATTCATAGTATATTTTACTATAGAAATGTTTCATTTTCCTGCCAAAGAATCTACTGTTGCTTTCTCAGGGAGGCCTTTTCCGACCACCTGATTTTTAAAAATGGTTTTATTCAGATACAGTTCCGCAACATACAGCTCACCCACTTAAGGAATACAAATCAATATTTTTAGTATATTTACAGAGCTGTGCACCCATCACCACAACCTAACTTTAGAACGTTCTGTCGCCCCGAAAGAACTCTATAACCATTAGCAGTCACTTCCTGTTTCTCCTCTCTGGGACCCCAGCCCTAGGCAACTGCTAATCTAAGTTTTAATTTGTCTGCTCTGGACATTTCATATAAAAGGAGTTATACAATGTGTGGTCTTTTCTGACTAGTTTTTTTTTGCTTAACATTTTCAAGGGTCACCCAGTTTGTAGCATGTTACAGAACTTCATTCTTTTTTTAAATTGCTGAATAATCTTCCATTATGTGAATATACCACTTTTTATTTAGCCATTGAGAGACATTTGGGTTGTTTCTACTTCTTAGCTTTGTGAATAATGTTGCTATGAATGTTCATGTACAAGTTTTTGTGTGAATGTTTCTTTTCTTTTCTTTTCTTTTTCTTAGAACTTTCAAACTGTTTTCCAAAGCAATTGCACCATTGCCACTCCCGCCAGCAATGTATGAGTGTTCGAAATTCTCCATGCCCTCAGCACGTACTGTATGCATTTTTGATTAAAGCAGCCCCAGTGGGTGCAACGTGGTCTGCCGGCCACCGTTTTGATTTGCATTTCCCTCAGGACTATTGATGTTGAGCATCTTTTCACGTGTTTATTGGCCAATTGTATATCATCTTTGGAGAGTTGTCTATTCAGATCCTTCACCCATTTAAAAAATGGGATTATTTATTTTCTATTATTGAGTTATAAGAATTCTTTGTATATTCTGGATACAAGTCCCTGACCAGAGACAATTTTTTTGTGTGTGCAAAAAATTTGCGAATATTTCTCTTATTCTCTGGGCCTTCCACTTTCTTGATAGTATAATTTGTAGCACAAGTTTTTAAATTTTGATGAAGTCTAATTTTTTCTTTTGTTACTTGTGCTCTTGCTATCATGTCTAAAACATCTTTGTTTAACCCAAGGTTACAACAATTAACTCTTACGTTTCCTTTTAAAAGTTTATAATTTTAGCTCTTACATATTGGAAGGGGAACTTGGCATGTCATTGCTGTGGGAGGTCTACTTGTCCTGTCTTGCTTTCTGAGCTGTGTATTACCTGCACAGGGAGAAGAGAACTGATGGGAGACGGCAGGTGGAGGACAGCCCATCAAGATCCCCTCCCGACCCAGGCTTTAAAATTTTTTTTAATTTTATTGTAAAGAGAGAGAGAGAGGGAGGAAGGGAGAGATAAATACTGATTTATTGTTCCACTTATTTATGCCTCCATTGGTTGCTTCTTGTACGTGTCCTGACTGGTGACAGAACCCGCAACCTTGGTGTATGGGGATGATGCCCTAACCAACTGAGCTACGCGGCCAGGGTTCCCCACCCAGTCCTTGAGTGGAACACAGAGTATAGATGGGTGTGGGAGGCACAGCCTTGTAAACACCTGGCAGAACCTGGGGCAAAATTGGAATGAATCAGAAGGAAGCTGTGTGATTGCCAGTGGGGCAGGAAGGGATCCGCTGAAAGAGGAGGGCAAACGTCTCAAGGAATCAGCAGGACCTGGGGGAACAGCACAGGAGTGTGTCCTGGTGGCACAGGTTGTAATGGAGCCACCACCTGTCCTCCACAAGCATAGCGTTAACTAGGAGCTTTCTCCTCCTCCTCCTCTTCCTCCTCCTCCTTGGCCTAGCACTCTAGATTGGCTGCATATTGGAATCGCCTGAGAGCTTTTAAAAGTCCTGATGCCTGGGTCACATCCTACAGAGTCTGTGATTCAGTTAGTCAGGGGTCCAAGTCCGGGTTGCTGTGGTAGATTAAAAATGGCTATCATACTTTCTTTGCAACTTCTACCATCAAGAGGTGGGAAAAGGCACTTGGTTCAAAGCACAGAAACAGCACTGAACAAAGCTATCGCCACCAGAACATATGGGAAAGAGCCTAGCCTGGGCCGCCTACGGTTGTCTCTGCAGTACACCGGTCGTCTGAGGAGGCTGATGGAGGCCACTGTGCTGCTCTTACCTTCTGGATACTTGTAGAGGCTCGTGATGTCCACGCGGGAGTCACTCCCCACCGCCTTAGTGCTGATACACCTCCCGATCTTCTTCGTGTCAGAATACACACGTTCCCTGCTCTCATCCTCATTCCAGAGCCAGGTGACATAGTCTGCGTTGACCTCCGCAAACACAAAGGGGCCATCGTGGGCCAGGTGCACGTCACCCTCACGGATGGCGGCGACAGAGGCCGGGCCGCACCGGAACATGCCTAGGCAGGACAGGTGGATGTGAGCAGCCTGGGTGAGGAGAAGTGGGCCTCTGGGACCCACCCGGCTGAGCCCGTACCTTTGCTCTCCTCCTGTGGGGTGGCATCCAGAACTTGCCAGCCATTGTAAGAGGGGCCCAGGTCCTGCCGCGCAAACCAGCTCTCATTCCAGACATGGAAATTCCTGCCACAGAGAGGGGATGGCGCGGGGCGGTGAGCATGGAGGGCCATGGCGGGGCAAGTTCCTAGTGCAAGGCAGACCCTGGGCCACAAGAGTGCTGTGTCTGAATCTTGTGAACCATTCAGTCAACTGTACTGATGACAACCTGTTGTGTGTGCGCACGTGTGTATGCAAGAACCTGCTGTTCGAGTTACCAGAAATGCAACTGCAAATAAGACAGAAGATCCTTTACCCTCGTGAAGTTTACCTTCTAACAAAGGAGACAGATTGGGAGGGAAGCAAAATTAAGCGGATAAAGAAAACAAATGCAAATGCCACATTTTGCCATGTATAATGCGCTCCCCTGTATGATGCTCACTCATGTTTTTGACCCAAACTTTTAGGAAAAAAGTCTTTCATTTTAATTTTTTAACTCAATTGTTTATTTATATGTATTTAGAAACAAAACCAACGATCATATTCCAGGGTATTATTTTCCATGCAGATATTATTTTTGCTCTCTAGAGTTACACTTTTGGTGCACATGCATAAATAAAAGAATTAAAAACATTTATATAGAAATGGAATGAGTACTACCCATGTATAATGCGCATCCTTATTTTTCCTTCAAAAATGTGGGCAAAAAGTGTGTATTATACACGGCAAAATACAGTAACAATAAATGTGAAAAGAAGGGTTTGAGTTAGAGGACAACTGCTGGAGGCCTACTGCAGGTAAATGACATCTAAACTGAGACTTAAAGGAGAAAGAATTAGCCATAATAAAAGTGAAGGGAACAGTGTTCCAGGCAGAAGGAATAGCACGTGCAAAAGCTCTTGAGATAAGAAAAAGCTTAGTGTGTTTGAGAAACAGAAAGTATGTAAGTATCTCTGGACCGCAGCAAGCATGGGATGAATGTAGGGTTCGATTACGCAGAGTTCTGTGGGCCTCGGTAAGGCGTTCAGGCTTTACGTTTCCTATGTTGGAGATGAGACTATGAGACTGGAGAAGTTGGCCCAGGGTCACACAAAAAGGAAGAAGCAGAGAGAAACCCTGGTTGGCCCGACTTGGCACCTTTACAGCTGGTCTCTGAGTCCTTGTTAGGTACGTAATGGTATTTGGGAAAATATCTTGGTTAACACCTGGGGGTAAACGGAGGAGAGTGATAACCTGCATGGTGACAGAGGCCCCAATATCCAAAAGAAGCATCTGTCCCTTCTGCGTGAGGAAAGAAGCGAGTCATTTTTGTGGTGCTCCCGCAGGGAGAGGGAGTGAAGAGAAGCAAAAAGAGAAGAAAAGGGGAGGAGAGAGAGGTGCCGTGACGCTGGAGACAGGCTGTGGTAAAGGCTCCAGGGTGGGTGGTGGTGAGGGTCTTCCAAGGCCAGGGTTGCCAGGGCTGCCTGTGTTCTGTCTTATACGCTCTTGACGGCCTCCCCTGCACTTTAGACAGTTGACTTGTGTGACAACTGGCACACGTCTAAACAGACATTCAGATAAGGTTATTCACTGAAGCCTTGTTTATAAAAGGCAACTGTTCGGTCCATCCAAGGCAGATGGTTAGGTAGACAATGATTTTTCCCATACGATTTAAAGGTGGACCACTTTCATACCCCTGCTCATCCACTCACTAGCTGTGTGGCCTTAGACAAGTTACTGAGCCTCTCTGTGCTCGGTCTGCTCATCTATAAAACAGAGATAATAATGCTAGCTTGCTTACAAGGTGTTTGGAGGAGTACATGAGTTAGTATATGCCTAGCACTTAGAACTGCAACTGGCACGGGCTAGTGTGATATATTTTTTTGCACACTACAAAAAAATAAGGAAACCTTGAATGTACTGATCCGAAATTGTTCAATGTATGAGCAAGATGAACAGTACAGGCATATCTCGAAGATGTTGTAGGTTCGGTTCCAGACCACCGCAATAAAATGAAGTACCGCAATAAAGCAGGTTGTGATATTTTTGCTAATGGAGGGTCTTGCTTTCAATTTGCCAAAAATGCAACATCTGTGAAGCACAGTAAAGTGAAATGCAATAAAAGGAGGTATGCCTTATTACACAGTGGTGCCTGTGTCAAAAATCAGGGGTGCAAGGGGCCAATGTATGTGTATGTTCCTGTGTCTGCAGAGCCTCTTTCTGCAAAGAGATGGAAGAAGCTAATCCCAGTGCAGCCTGTGGGAGGTGGACAGGGGGGCTGGAACTGGGTGGGAGGGAGACTTACACTGTGACCCACTTTGTACCTTTGGGTTATGAAAGCACATGGATGTGTTTCCCATTTAAAAAATTCATGTTAATTTTTTTAATGTAAAAAAATTAACATGAATTTTTTAAAGCTTGTGCGAAGAGTTTTGTCTGAGCTGAGAAGGAGGGTGTTTTCCACCTTAGACACGCGGCCCGTGCCCAGGCGGCCGAGAGAGAAGCAGGAGCGTGATGCGGAGGTAACGGTGTGGGAGGAGCCTTGGCTCCCCATCACAGGACTCTGGGGAAGGCTTTGTCCCACAGCAATGGGGTGGGGGGGCGGACCTGGGGTCGAAGGCAGTCAGATCTTGAGCTCCCCGCCCCCACCCCCGCGAGCTCCTGACCTCTGAATCACATGTCCGAAGACCCCTGCCTCTCAGCAAAGTCACCCCAGCTGGGACCGCGCCCCCGCCCCTCACTCCGACTCAGCAGAGCTGGGCTCCAGATCCGGGTTTACTTCAGGGAGCCCTTGGTACCCACCACATGCTGTCCTCCGTCAGGTCTTCCAGGGCCCGCCCGAAGGAGTCCACGTATTTGTCCACACTCAGGTTCCTGTCCGTGTCATGGGCAGAGTTGAAGTTGGACACAACCCGGGTTGCAATCCCCAAGCACCTAAGGACTGGAGAGTAGGAGGCTGGTGAGGTTCCAGAAGCAGGTCAGTACCCTGGACTGGGGAGGGGTCTGGCTCCCCCCGCAGGTCGCCCCCTCATTTCTGGCCACAGGCTCCTCCTTATCTCTGTCTACTTTGTGGCGGCCAAGACTCCTGTCCCCACTCTCAGAAACACCGCTATCTCCCGTACATTCTCTGAGGGGACTTCACTACTGTCATCCCCCTTTTGAAGAGACAGGCTCCGAGGCTGGCAGGACCTTAGAAGTCATGTAACAGCCACGTAACAGCCTGAGGGGGCTGGAGGCCTTGGGGCCACAGGATCCACCCGAAGGCTGTCAGTGAGTTCCAGGCAGAGGGAGGTGGGACTCCTTCTGCAAAATAAATGATCAACAGTCTCATAAAGGAACTATCTTGTTCCTTTTTTCATTAACCAGACTTCTATTTTCCCATCACCAATAAAGAAAAACTGGGTTTTTTTGGTGGGAGGAGAGGGTCTACGTACATATATGCAAATGAACGCAAAGGAGAGAACAGGGTTAGGATTGGGGATCTTCTTTCCCTGTGTACCTGTGCACATGACTCCAGCGAAGACCCAACATTGGCCGTATTTGACTGGCTTGAACCTGCCCTTGAACCACTTGTGCAGAATGGCCACGCTGCCACGCCATTGCAGTGGGCTGGTGCCGCCGCCGTACTTGCCCTGCCACTGGCCTTGAACCACGCCCCGGTCATTGTTGCTGTTCACCTGGGCAGATGAGGGCATGGGTCCACCACCAGGCCAAGCTCCCTTTTTCAGCAACCTCGTCATTGCAAAATCACCTCCAACGTTGGACCACCCAGTCACTTGTGGTCACCCCTTGCACTTAAATAGTCTGAAAATTTGGACCATCTACTGTCTTAAAATATATACTTCTTGCTACCATTTATCACTTGTAATCACTTTCCAATAGGATTCTCTATTGTTGAAAATCATCTACAGTTTTAGAGCATTTCCTATTTTAAATGGGTGTTTTGGGGGACTGTTGGTTGTGTAATAATTATGGAGACAGCTAAAATTCATTTAATGCTTACTGTGTGCCAGGCACTATTCTAAAGGCTTTGGGCAAATTATATTAACCTGCTTAAAGTAAGTTCTGTTAATATTATTTTCCTTTCGTCTTCAGAAGGAGAAACAGTGAGATTCAGAGAGGTTAAGGGACTTGTCCAGATCACACAGCAAGTTAGTAGGAGTTCAGGACTTGTCCCACAGGGCCATAGTACTCTGCCGTCAGCACTGGTCACTACTTCTGAGTCTGTACTCTGAGGTCTTGAGGGATTGAGAGAATCAACTATGAGAAAAACAGCTTTGTCCAGTTTTGGAATCGCGATGCCCACTCGCTGACCTCAACACTTGCTTCCTTAGAGGGAGATACAAGCCTTCTGGCTGCCTTTTGAGGAGGAAGGATTATGGCGTGTAATGGATTGAGGATGGCAGCCCTCCCCTAGGAAGGTGGGTCTGTGCACCCTCTCCCCGAATCTGGGCTGGCCAGCGACTACTCTGACGAATGACTGTGGAGGAAGTGATGCTGTGCCATTCTGCAGGCCCAAGCCTTATGCAGTTGGTAGCTCCTCTCCCTCTTTCTGGAACAATCTCTTGGGGAGGAGACAGATACCTTGCCTGATTACCCTGAGACTTCCATGCTCTGAGGAAACCCAATGTAGCTACATGGAAAGGCTGTGTGGAGAGACAGAGTGATGATTGACCAGCCCCAGCTCCTCCCACTATCCCAGCCCACAGCCAGACAGGAGAGTGAACAAGCCGTCTTCACATTCCAGCGCCAGCAGACAAGGCATGAAAAAGAACCAAGGACACACTGACTGTCAGAAACAAGGCCCCAGATACATGGTCCCCTCAAACCATCCCCGACGTCTGCAGCCATGTAGATGCCCCCAGCCGAAGCACCTGGGAGCAGAGACAAGCCATCCTGCCCAAGTCCCTTATCTGCCAAACTGTAAGCATAATAAATAGTTGGTTTACACCACTGAGTTTTGGGATGGTTTGTTAGGCAGCAATAGAGAATTAAAACAAGAGGTGGCTTGGGTGTGGCCCTGGGGTTGGACTGGGGTCCACGAGGGAGTGTGCGTGTAGGGGAGCTGGGGCTCCTTACCATGGCGCTGATGACCCTGCTGACGTAAATTGGGTCATGACGGCAGGATACATCGGTGGCTGGGTCTTTTTGGTGACTGGGGCTTCGGTCCAGGATGGAGAGGCAAATGTTCAGGATGTCCTCTTCAAACTGTCCCCAGAGAGGCTGCACTTAGAGGCCGGAGCCTCAACCATATTCCAGACCCTCCCATGATCTTCACCCAGTCAATCCCTTGTGTTGTGTAGGGGAGTTTGCCACCCCTTACCACCTGCCCCCCCAGGGTCACCACAGAACATCCCTAAGTCCCAAAAACCCTTCTTTAAAGAGTCATCTGGGAACCCTGGCTGGTGTGGCTCAGTGGGTTGGGCATTGGCCTGTGAACCAAAAGGCCACTGGTTTGATTCCTGGGTTTGGGGCCAGGTCCCCAGCTGGGGCTGTGTGAGAGGCAACTCACGCATCAACGTTTCCCTCTCTTTCTCCCTCCCTTCTCTTCTCTCTAAAAATAAATAAATAAAATCTTTTAAAAAAGTCATCTGGGAACCAGAAGCTCAACCTTAATCATGTCCTCTCCTGTTCAATAGCCCCCACCATGGCTCCCAAGGCTCCCCGGTACCCACCGCAAATACTCTGGTATTGTGGTATACTTTTGGCTCTAGAGTCACATTGACCCCACTGGCATACTTATTTGGTTTATATGGGTTTTTTTCAACTGTATTTGAATTAACTGACAAACTGGGGGATTCATTTAAAACCTGGGAGACTTTCACATACAAATTAAAATGTCCAGTTTCTGAAAATTGGCACGTTCTGCTAGGAATCCTTGCCTTCTACAATAAGTGGTGGCAATAAGAGGTGGATGCTGAGAAGTGGTGGTCCCTTACGTGGATCCTCAACTCTCCAGTGTATCATCCCTGCTCAGCCCCCGAGTCCCGAATGCTGCTCACGCCCGCTCCCTAGCCCGACAGTCAGGGCGCTTAGCTTGCCCAGCCAACCTTCTTCTGGTTGGACACCCAGAGCCCAGGCAGGCCGAACTCCTCTAGCAGAACCTCAGCTACCCTCTGACTTCCTACCTCCATGCTACTTTGTTCTTTCCTCTGCCAGTTCAGACCCCACCCGACTTCGGACACTCAGCTGCCATATGATGAAGCCTTCCACAATCCCTGAGGTGGGTGACCTTTTGTTTCATGCCCTTCTGAACTTCTCCTCCTCCCATCTCTACTACCCTGACTTTCCTCTGCCCATAGCACCTTGTACTGTAACTTTAAGCCAGCGACTCTCAAGTGTGGCTCTCTCTAAACCAGCAGCCATGGCATCACCTGGGAACTTGCTCGACATGTAAACTCTCAGTGTCGCCCCCATCCCCCGCCCCAACCTACTGAATCAGCCACTCTGGGGGCGGGGCCCAGCCATCTGTGTGTTTCAAGGGGCCCTCCATATGATGCTGGTGCGTGCTGAAGAATGAGAACCCTTGGTCTAAGCTATTTCTCTTTCTATAGCAGACCTGGCCTGTTCTGTTTCCAAATTATATCAAAGCTTTTGCCTTCCCAAGGACCCAGTGCAGGCCCTGACACAACTAATAGTAGGTGAATGAATGAATGAATGAATGAATGAATTTGCTCTAGGAGTCAGACAGCTTGTCCCTCCTGGGAAGAAGTGGACAGACAAAAGTTCCCCTGGGTTGAGTTCTCCCACGTCCCCAGCCCACGTGCCCCCTTCTGGCCTGTGCCCCTGGAGACCTGCCCGAAGTTCCAGCCTTGGGCTTGGATGTGCTTCTCCACGCCTCGGAAGATGATCCCGCTGTCATTGAGCACGTACTCCTGTCTCTCCTCCTCTGAGGCCAGAAACACGTCATCCTCTGAAAAGCAGTCGTCAGGCCCAGTGTGGGCTGGGGCTCTGGCCTTGCTGGCCTGGGGAAGGGGCTACATCAGGGATCAGCTGCAGGATGGTGCTGGGAGGCTGATGGGGTCAGGGGAGAGGCCTAGAGGGGCTTGCTGGGCTCCCAGGCTGTCACGAGGTCAAGCTCCACTCCACCTGGCCACTCTTGCCTCAGGCAGGGACCACCCCAACCCAGCTCAAGACTGAGGGATTTTAGCAGGCCTGATGCTTCTGGGTGATTTTACTGATGCCCACGGCAGCCTCGTATTTCTTAAATACTAATAGGAATACTGACCCCAGTACCCCTTATGATGTGCTTTGTACATTATAAGCATTAGTGCTATGAATTCTCACCATAACCCTAAGAGGAGGGCATTTTTATTCCCATATTACAGATGAGAAAACCGAGACTCACAGAGGGAAGCAACAGCAGAGCTGGGACTGAACCAAGGTTGTCTGATGGCTGAAGCCCAGCTCTTACCCACTCCTAGGCGTCTCCTGCCATCAGACCCCATCCCTGCTCACTGGCCTCTGCACACCAGACGCCACCGACCCCTGCCCCTCTGGCACAGGCTCCTGTGGAGCACCTGCTACCAGGTTCCCCTGTCCGGGGCCCCCTCTGCCCCCACCAAGCTCTTGCCAAGCTCTCAGCATTCACCTCCCTGTCCACTAACCTGACTCACAGTCTCCCTGTAAGGGCAAGCCCTCCTCTAGGACTGCTTCCAGGAAAACCTCTGCCTTGGACTTGGCAGTTCCTACCTGAGCACCATGGGTTGAAAAGGAGAACAAACTCGCCCAGCTTTCGGTCACTGTGTTTGCGGCGAGAGGAAGCCCTGAAGCTCAGCAGGTAGCGGCCAATGACGGCGTTAGGAGGGCTGGTGAGGCTGATGGTCACTGTGTTCTCTTCCTGAGCCTCCTTCACTGCTGTCCAGGCATTTTGCACCTCTGACCCTGATGTCTGGAACACAGCTTTGGTGCGCAGAGCCTCGGAAGCTTGGGGTCCTGGAGGAGAGGAGAGGGACTCGGGAGACCCAGTCACTCCCAGGAAACCCAGCGCCAGAGAAGCGGAAATGCTGCCAACCTGGAAGCGCAGCCTTCACACTCTGATCTGCTGGGACGCTGTTGTGGGGAGGACCTAACCAAGACACAAGAGGGCCAGTGGCAGAATGGGGCACTCAGCGGTCCTGATTCCCACCCTCCTCCTGGATCGAAGAGAAAGTGACAGGACCTTTGAGACCAAAGTCTGCCTTTTGTCTGGCCAGGAGAGAAAGGCTCGGGCTACAGAAGAGC
>PVJD01011963.1:0-42820 GCA_004026545.1 Mormoops blainvillei | reverse complement strand
GGGCGGGGCGGCTGGAGCTTGGAACCTGCTGGTGCTTTCTCCTGCGGCAGGGAGGGCCAGCTGGGGGCGCCCTCACAGACAGTCCTGGCACAGGGCCACCTGGCCCTTGCGGAAGTCCCGGCAGGGACAGAGGCGGCGGTACTTGGTGCTGGAGCCGGCGCAGCTGAAGAGCAGGGGCTCCTTCTGCAGGAAGCACTCCTGGCCGGGCTGGGCGAGGGCCGGGTACAGGTGGTTCATCCCCCACTCGGTGCTGTCACAGGGCACCTGCAGCCTGGGCGGCACCACCGGCAGCCGCCATTCAGCGAGCGGCAGGGCGCAGGCTGCCCCGCCCACGGCCCCTCCCTGGCCCCGCCCATCCCATGCTGGGGAAGATGCTTCCAGGAGGCACCAGGACCACACCCCGCGCCCCAGCAGCTCCTTCTCCCGCCTGCTGAGACAGGGGACCAGGAGAGTGGGCGGGCAGAGGTGGCCCGGGCTGACCCATCAGGAAGAACCCTAGGAAGGTGCAGGAGGGAGGCGCGGAGAAGGGCAGGGACTGGGCCGGGCCCTGAGGCGCTGCCTCGAGTGGAGTGGCTCTGACACAGATACCTGCCCTGAAGGTCCCTCTTGACCTTCTCTGACTCAGCGGACAGCATCCCCCTCCCCTCGGGCTCCCTCCCCGGCCCCCCCCCGGCCGGCAGGGCTGGGCGCCCAGCGGACACGGGGTCGAGCAGGGCAGGAAAGTCTGGCTGGGCAGCGGAGGGGGCTGCATGGGGCTCACTCACTTCTGGAAGGCGTCCCGGCTGTTGAGGAAGGGGAAGAAGGAGGGCTCGCAGATCAGCCCGCGGTCCAGGCAGGCGTCGGTGCAGGCCCTGCCGGCGGCCACCAGCCAGGCCCGGAGAGAGTGCGCGGGTGGCCAGGCCCCAGGGGCCAGGCTGGAGTTTCGGGCCCACTCAAGGTGGGTGGCATTGGGGGCCAGGACGAAGGGGCTCTGTGGGGCTCGGGCCCCTGGTGGGGCAGGGCCAGGGGCCGCACAGAAGTCCTGCCGGAGGAAGCAGTGTGAGAAGGGCCACCGGGACATGGAAGCTGCCAGCGGGGCAGGGGGTCCTGTCTCTGCTCTGGCCGCGTGCACTGCCTGGCTGCTGGTCACACATGGGTTACAATCAGTGTTTCATCCTGGCACCCACGGTGGAAAGGGACAGGGCTGGCCCCAGGGGCTCTCCCGGGAGGGGTTAGGTCCAGGGGCTAGCACAGCCCAGCAACTGCCCTTCTGTGAGCTTTGTGATCACATGCCAGCCGGTCCCAGTTTCTGGGCCTGGCCCACACCCCAACAGGCCCTCCCTTCTGGAGACCTCTGTATTCGTCTGTAAAGCCATGGGCTACAATCGATCCCCAGACCCTAGTGTTTGTGGGGCCGAGGACAAAGTGCAGACAGAGGTCACCTACCAGCTGTCTGAATATCTAGCCACCTGGCCAGACCCTGCACCTGGCTCCCAGACATCGCCTGGAGAGCCGGAGCCTGAGAGGGTCGTGTTCTGCCCGCGCCAGCCATGGGCCCCTGTGGGGGCAGACCCCTGCTTTTGAGGCAGCGGCCCTCCCCTGAGTTTTCAGGACAGTGGTTTTCATCTGCCACGCCGGTCCCACCAACTCAACCTTGGGGCTCTGTGTGGGGGAGGGGGCCTTCCATACTTACCATTCACTTAATCGGTTGCAAATCTTTTAAACAACTTCTTTATGGAAGTATGAAAAGTCCTTGTATTCCTGTGTCGTGCTACAGGGTTGGGGCTCTAAAGCTGGGGACCCAGGGCGGGGGGGCCCCCTCGGGCCAGGCCTCTGACGGCAGCTCATACTGACCCCTGTCCACCCCCACCCGCCGTGGTGGGAAGGAAGAAAATGGACAGCCTGGAGAAGGAGGGCCCCAGACACGGGCGGCCTCCCCTGGTCTACGGGGTTTGGCGGGGGTTCCCCGTCCCTGGGGCAGAGAGCAGAGGGCCCGCCTACCTGGTGCTGGATGTAGGCGTGGATCCGCTCCAGCATACCCTCACAGGTGTACTCGTAAGGCAGGTAGGGGTCTACCTGTGGGAGGGACAGGCAGGCACATGGGGCAGGAGGAGACCTGGCGGCCCTCGGCCCCCGCGCTCAGGGGGCCAAACACCCCATCTGCCGGCCCCTCCACCCAGACGCCCCGCTCGCCTGTGCGTCCCCCGGGGGCTCAGGACCTGCGAGGCCGAGGCCGAGGCCGAGGCCGGCCATCCTCCCCATGCCGGCCGGCGGCCCCGGCCTCCCTGAGCTTCTCGCCTCGCGGTCAGTTGAGCCCTCGGCCCGGTCCTGGGTTCTGCTGCCTCTTCCCACAACCAGCCCAGCCAGACTCATCTCTCTTAGAAATCACCCCCAGGCAGCGGCCCCTGAGCCCCACCCCCACCCCACCCGTGACAGGCCCACTTCCCTTTGTGACACCCGAGACTTCCCCCATCGCCCGTGTCACCATTTCTTCACGTCTCTCAGGTTGCAAGCCCCCTGAGAGCCGGGACTACGGTGCCGCCGCTGAAGGCTCGCCGTCTGGCACAGAGCCTGGTACACGGCAGGCGCTCAGGCAGCAGCGTCCCCAGCGCTGCCGGTGTCCTGCCCAAGACGGGGACTATGCATGCAGGGGAGCCCGGGGCATCTCCCCGCCCATGGGGTGAGAAGACTTTCGCGAAGCTTCCTGCCCAGACCAGGCACTTGGGAGCTACACAGGACACCCCCCTCCCCACCCCCAAACAGAGGCCACCTACCACGGGTCTAAATGCCTGAGTTTGAAAGCAGCTTGTGCCGGGGGCAGGTGGGGGCCGAGGATCAAGGGGAACAGCGGAAGAGGTGATGAAGGGGGGCGTGCACCACCCCTCCCCGTTCACATGGCCCCTGCAGGCCCAGCACACTGCCACCTGGGAGGGAGCCGTCAGCCGGATGAGCACCTGGGGGGCCCATCTTGAACTTGGAGGAAGGTCTGTTTCAGCCTTCAACTTCCCCGCCCCACAACACGTGTCTGTTCGCACCACAGCTGGCCCGGCCCATCTCGCCTTGGCGGTGCCCCGACCAGCAGCCCCCAAAATCCTAGCCCAGGTAAACCTCACGGTTCCGCCAGCCTGCCCACCCCTCCCTCCTCCTCCTCCTCCTCCTCCTCCTCAGAGGTGGGCAGCGTCAGATGTGTAAACTGCCATGCTGGGTTGGGGCCGCCTTCCCAGAGACCCCACCTCAAAGGGCTGGGGGCCTGTCCTGGGCCTTCTGGTCCGTGAGACCTCCCCGACACGCATGCCGAGGCGGGTCCCAGGGGAGGAGGAGCTGCCGCCGCCCTTCAAACTGGCCCTGGCCACCAGGCTGGTTCTCAGGGCAAGACCCCAGCCACCCGAACTTGCCCCCCGTGCTGACTTCACCTGTACTAGGATCGGGGCAGTTCCACATTCCCAGACGACCCCCAGGTCCCAAATCCAGCCACCGTGTCATAGCCCATCAACGGGGATGGCCTCTGGCCCTTAGCTCAGCACAGCTAGGTTCCAGCCCGCCCACCAAGTCCCCCCCGGAGGCCCCAGCAGTTTTGGGACACCTCTGGGAGGCGTCTCTTGGGTACCAGACTACAAGCCCTGGTCATAAACAAAACCTCCGAGAGGAGAAATCTACCCTCCAAACGGCACTCTGCCTATCCCGCGGCAGATCCGCGCCACATGGCGATTCAAAGGGCCCCGTGTGAGGGGCGCTCTTAGCCGGCCGCATCCCAACTGCCGTGAATCTCCCGCCTGTCTAGAAACCACCCCCGTTAGGTCTAATTACAGGGTGCGCAGTGACCAGTCTCGGCGGAACGGCAGGTGCTGGTCCTGCTGGGACTTGCTGGCTGCACGATGAAGAGTGGCGAGGTGGTTGGGCAGGAAGGCGCCACGTGGGCTCCTGTCCTCTCACCTTGAATGGCCTCACCCTGGACAGAAAGGTGCCCACCGACAAAGCCACCAAGGCCCAGGGACAATGGAAAGGGTGCCTGCCCTAGAGGTGGACAGCTGGGCTGGGTGCCTTAGGGCCCTCTCTCACCTGTCCTCCTGACCTGTCCTCCTCTCCTTGCCACTCCTCCCCTCTTCCTGAGAAAGTCCACTTGACTTGCAGAGCAAGCTGTGTCCTAGTCCTCAAAGGTGGCCCTCACTTGCTCTCAGCTGCTGACAGCTATCCCTAAATCAGTTCTCTAAGATGGGGTGTTCCTGAAATTACCCAGGGTGCATGTTTGAAATGCACACTCCAGGGCCACCCCCGGGCGGGTCCAGGCACCTATGCTGTAAACGCCTCCCAGGTAATCTGTCCTGGAGTCAGCCAGACGTGAGCCGAGGCGGGCAAAGCCCGCCCAGTCCCCTCCCACGCCGCCCCTGTCCTTGAGTAAGGGTCGGGGAACGGAGGCAGAGGGGCTGGGGCTGGTTTGGGGCCCCATTAGAAGTGGCAGCTTGGCAGATTCCCAATACCTTCGTTTCTTGACCCTTTTGTTATTGTAATTTTTCAAATTAACAAAATTAAACACATGCTGAGGCAAAAAAAAAAAAAATCCAAAAAGAAAAACGATAAAAAGGAAGTTTCCCTCCCCCAACCCAGACACCCAGCTCCTTCCCCCAGCAGCCAGTCACCGGAGTCTGTGTGCCAGCCAGAAATAACACGTGGGTGGGCCAGCAGGTTCACCCCCCACACCCACCCGTGGCCACACACACACCCATTCTGTTTGCAGATGGGACCTGCCCTCCACAGGCCTGGGGGGCCTACTAGTCACCTGGCTTAATTTAACCATCTGTCCTGGAGGTCTGGGCCCCCTCCCAACCCTGCCCCGCCCCTGCCCTGGGGATAGAAGACTTGGAGGATGGCTTTTGCAAAGGGAGGACAGGGGAGCAGCAGGAGTGTGGGGTGGGTGTCCCCCCTTCCCACAGCACCCTCCCCATACCGTCTGCCTTGTGGGGGGCCTTCTGGACTCTGGGTGCAGTGTGCTGGGCCCTCAGCCAGGGCAGGGGCTGGGCGGTCTCCAGCAGTGACTTCCTCCTCCTGCCACGATGTCCCCTAGGGAGCCCCCGCTTGAGGGTTGGCTCTGCTCGCTCAGCTCAGAAGGGCAGGTGACGGTGCTGAGAGCTGGCACCCCCATACGCTGCCCGCACCCAGATGGAGGCTGGGGGCTAAATTCTGGGTTTCCTGCTTCTCGGGTAGGACAAGTGGGAACGCGATGGACCCCACCTTCAGAGAGCGCCACCAGCACGTACCCATGGGGTGGCCTGCTCGATCACAAGCCCTGTCTTGCTCTGTCACTCCAGGGCCTGCCCTCCGGCTCACCTCCTGCGGAAATCGTGCCTTGGGGTCTCTTGTGGAGCCCAACCTAAGACACTCCACCACCCGGAGGGACTGACAGCAGAGATTTGCTAAAGTGGAGCCCCCTGCTCGCCCCACCGCTGATGGGGGGCCCAGGCTTGGGCCGCTTTGCAGGTCAGCCTGGCTATTTCTGTCCCAGCGGAAGGTGGGCGTGGGCGGTGACACTGCAATGTCCTCCCTGGTACTTTCGCTAGCGAAACGCTGCCCCTCAGACGGATGGCAGGAAGGACGAGGGAGGGGGTGGGCAGGTTGGGAGTCTGGGGGGACACTGGCTGAGGGTGTGGCCTACGGCTGGGGTTCCCGAGAAGCGATGATACATGCCATGCTGGTGTTAAGGACGTGCAGCCCTGCGTCAGGGTCCGGGCGACCATGCAGGGCTCAGGGCCCGGCGCTCAGCCCCTCCGGCCCCATGGGGAATCCAGGCCTGCGGGCCTCTGCCCCCGAGCCTGAGCTGGGACCCACACTGGCCAGCTGTGAGTCCCCCCGGGCAGGGCTCTCCCCAGCAGAAGGAACGTGGCAGGTCACTCACTTGTCAAGGCCCCTGTCCCAGCAAGTCCAGTCTCTCCTGCTCTGTACCCAAAAGTTCACCCCCAGTACCCCTCCCCCAGGAAGGGCACACTCGGTGAATGTGGCATTGGCAGAGACGGGGACGCAGCAGGGCGGGTTATTTTGCTCAGCCTGGTGTCTGAGCTACAGCACGAAGGGATCCCAGAGGGATCACGGTGAGCAGAGCAGGAGACCCACACCCACACCCGTGCCAGCACACACACCTGCTGAAGGAAGCCCAGACTACTCGATCCCGTTACCCGGAGGGTGGCCCCAGGCCTCATTAGACGCAGGATTTCAGCCCCACCCGGACTTGCGGAGCCTGAATGGGCACTCAAACGAGACGCCTGGGTGGTGCCGTTGCAGACGTGCTGCTGGGAGTCCAGGCCCACACGGAGGGTGGAGTTCCCAGAGGCAAACGCTCGCCTAACCTGCGCCCGAGGCCCCAGGCTGGGCCCCGACGACACTCGGCAGGCGGCTCTGGACCCGGGGCCAGATGCGCAGGCTGCTCTGCTCGCTGAGCACGAAGGCACCCCGGCCCCGGCGACACGCACACACACGCACGTTGGTGAGGGGGATCCAGGCCTGTGCGCCTGAATTTGCCGAGAGGGGCCTCGCTTCTCGCTGCAGCGGGGACCCGCGGCACGGGCGGGCGGCGGCCTGGCGGGGCCTGAATCGCACCTGGCTCCTCAGGATGGCCCTCACGGCCGCCTCGAACTCCTCCGAGTTGTTGTAGTCCACGGTCCACACGTGGGGCCTGCCGATGAAGCTCTCCGCGTAGGGGTGCTGGGAGAACACCTGGCCGGGCAGATGCACAGGCTGGCTGGGCTCAGGGAGGCCTCCCCCACACCCCCGTGTCCCATCTGTCCCCATGTCCCATCTGTCCCCCCCGTTCCGTGCCTCGGTCTCCCTCTTCCAGGAACTGCACGGTCCCCATCTCCGACACACCCCCAGCCCCGTCCCCCGACCAGGGCCCTTCCCACCCACCTCTCTGGAGGTGGGCTTGCCACGGAAGAACTCGTGGTTGAGGGAGCTGTGGGGCGGGCTGAAGCGGGACTGCAGGAAGACACAGCCGTTGGCGATGGCCTCCAGGGGCGCGGGACCCTCGTAGGGAAAGCCGAACCCTATGAAGAGCTGAAGAGAGGTGGCACGACAGTCAGGGAAGGCCGGCGGCCCCGGGGAGCCAGGGGCAAGGTCGCGTGGGGACGTTCCTTCACAGGGGGCAGCGGCGGGGCTGGCAAGACAGCATGACTGGCTGGACACCATGGCAAACGCTCCCCACGAGAGGCAGCGGTCCCCCCTGGTGAAACGTGGGGGTCCGATCAGGTAGTGTCGGTGGCCTCCTCCTGCCTTCATGGGCCATGGTTCCGGAGCGGAGAGGAAAGGGCGAGGGTCTCCAGCTTGGAAGGCTTCAGGCCCGCACCTACAGCCGACCTCAGAGGCCCTGACTCATTCGTCCCACACACACCGGCTCGGCGCCTCACCGGGGCACCCCAGGGCTGACCCCCAGAAGGTGCTCGGTACAGGGGTCTGGATGCACCTGGGCTGCCGAGGAGGGCTGTGTGGGACGCTCACTGCACATAGGTGCCCCTTCCCCACCCCCACACACGTCTGCACACACGACCGTCCCAGAAGCCCGGGGGATGAAGCGGTGGTGCGATCAGCAGAGGACCTGGCAGGCGGCTGGGGACGCTCCAGCCTCAGCAGACACGTCGGGGCCCGCCAGCAGGCTCGTGCCCCGCGCCAGCTGCTGCTCCGGGGATGCGGCGCGGGGGCTGCCAGAGCAGTCAGACAGGACCTGCGGCCCGAAGGGCTCCAGCCGGGAGCCCCCACCCCGGCCTGCCCTCCCGCGCCCTCCGAAAGCAGGGCCCACTGGGCTGGATGGCACTGACACGGGGCAGGCGGGCGGCCCAAGTCCTTCTCCCCGTCACCTCCGGCTCTGCCCAGCCCCCAGGCGGCCTGCACATGAGGCCCAGGACTGCAGAGCCAACAGGGGCCGGTCCACTCATGGACGGAGCCGTGAGCGGGGACGGTGGACGTGGGGGGTAACCTCCCCGGCGTCCACACCGGGCCAGGCAGGCAGGCGAGCGCCGGGCTCACCTTGGCCTTGCGCAGCAGCTGCTGGAACTCAGGCTGCGGCAGGAGGCCGTGGTTCTTCACGAAGGCGGGGACCTCGGGGGGCCGCTGGCTCTCATAGTACACGGTGCCGTGGATCTCCATGTACCTGCTCAGGATGCCCAGGACTTTCTCCTTGCCCTGCGGGAGGAGGGTGGGGGCAGTGGGGCCTCGCGCCAGCCCCCAGGGGCCGAGCCCTGGGTCTGGAAGTCGGAAGAGGCTCTGCCAGTCCTGGGTCGGGGCCCACCAGCTGTGTGCCCAGGGCGCAGCCCCTCTCCTCTCTGACCCTGTGAGTTGCGGAGGTGGGGCTGGCCCAGGGGCTGCAGGCCTGTTTTTAGCTGTGGAACTGCTTTCTTTCCTAAGGAACCCTGCGGGGACCAATGTTTAAACGCATCCAGGTGGAGCTGCTTGGCCTCCGCTGAACCCATGAGACCTCCAAGGACCTTGGAGGGGAGGGGTGGGACTCTCTGGAGTCCAGATAATCGTCCATCCATCCTTCACCCACCCATCCCTTCGCCCTCCCCTCTATCCATCCACCCTCCGTCTCTTTACCCCTGCTTCCCTCCTTCCACCCACCCGCCCATCCCTCCCTCCATGCATCTGTCCTCTCTCCCTCCCTTCCTCTCTCCCTCCAAGCAGCACAGTGCTGAACACCTGCCGTGCATTGGCACTGAGCTCAGTGCTGGGGGCACAGCAGGGACAAGACAGAGCACCTGTCCTCACGGACGACACCGGGAGTGGGAACCCTGCACACTAGCAAAGACTCAGCCTCTCTAGACCCGAGAGCCCCAGATCCAGCTCTGATCCCCCTCCAGCCCAAGGGGCCTGGAAACAGACCCCGCCTGCAGGGAAACGGGAGAGAGGGGGGCAGAGCACAGGTGAAGGCGTGACAGCTCAGCATCTGAGCCCCTGGCTGACCTCGCGTCCAGGGCCCGGAGCCAGGAGCCGTGGTCAGTGTAGGACCTCAACCAGGAGAAGTGCAAACCTGCCGCAGGGGCCTAGTTCCGCGTGGGGGTGGGCTGAGGCTCCAAGAACAGAGGGAGGCGTGAGCTGAGAAGGCCTCCAGATCAGGGAGAAGGGTGGGGCGGGGGTGGGGGGCTCAGAGGAAAAGGACCCATGGTTCCCGCAGGCCTGCTGGCTGGCCCTGAGGTCAGACAGCAAGGGGCCTCTGCCCAGGCCGAGTGTGTAAACCACAGCTCTCGAAGAATGTTTTCAATGGACAGCGAAATAATTCACGAGTCACATGGCGAAACTCAAAAACTATACGTTTTCACCAGGAGGTCCTGCACTTCTGAACATAGATCAGCCCAGCCTCTGAGAACCGTCAGAAAAGATGTGAAGACATCTGTGAGGGTCCTGAGACTCTAACAAGAGGGACAGTGACAAGGCTAAGATCCAGAGAAGGAAAGGAGGTTGTTGGGGCGAGTGTGGGGTCAGCATGCCTCCTGGGGGCACCTGCTAACTCCAGGGGCAGCACCGACGTGAGGGAGTAGAGCTTCCGGTCACCTTGCAGAGCTGGGGGGCAAAAGGCAGAGTTCAAGGCCTGACAAAGAGAGGGAACCCCTTACTTTCTCAGAGCTCTGAGGAATCCCTCCTGGAAGGAGTTGGTGGGGCAGGGCTGGGGCGGCCCTCGCAGGGGCCGAATCCACTGGAAACCATCTCAGCCACTGTCGCTGACTGAGGTGAGCGGGGACTGCGAGGCCACAAGCCGAGAGTAAACGTGAACCCTCTCTGGAAGGAAAGAGCATCCTCCTCGACCTCTAATGACCTCCACAACTTTTTATACTCATGTCCCGGAACTCCAAGGCAAAACAAAAGGTAGCCGATGAAATCCCAATCAAAACCCGGCAGGCTTTTTCATGGAAGCTGACAAGCTGATTCCAACGTTCGCTTTAAAATGGAAAGGACTGTGCTTATACAAAACAAACCCTGAAAAAGAAGAAAGTGAGCAGGCACATCGCCCGATTTCAAGGCTGGTTACAAAGCTGCGGCAATGAAGACGGTGCGATGTTGGCATCAAGAGAGGCAGGTCAACGGAGCGGGAGAGAGTCCAGAAATAGACCCATATGCGGATGATCAATTCATTTTTGACAAAGGTGCAAAGGCGTATCAGTGGAAAAAGAACGATCGTTTCAAAAAACAGCCACGAAACACTGGAAAACCATATGCAAAAAAAAAAAAAAAAGGAAAAAGAAAAAGAAACAGAACTTCAATCCATCCTTTATATCATGTATAAAAGTGCATTCAAAATGGATCACAGACTTAACTGTAAAATCTAAAACTACAAAACTTAAAGAAGTAAAAAATAGGAGAAACATCGTCGTGACCTCAGGTTAGACAAAGATTTCTTAGAGACAACACCAAAAGCGGAATCCATAAAAGAAAGTATCGGACTTCATTAAAATGAAGGACTTTTGCTCTTTGAAAGATGTGTTTAGGGGAAACACAAGCCCCGGACGTGGAGAGAACATTTGCAAGGCATGTATTTGGTCAAGGGCATATGCAGCATGCAAAGAACTCCTGAGAACTCCGTAATAAGAAAATAAACAACCCAATTTTTTTAAGGGGGCAAAATTTTTGAAAAGACACCTCACCAAAAAAGACGGGAGACAAGCACGCAAAAATACCCTCGACGTCCCTCGTCACTAGGGAATTACAAATGAAAACCGCAAGAAGTTGCCACTGCACGCCTGTTAGGGCGGCTAAAACAGGAAAGACTGACCGTACCACATACTGAACTCTCATCCTTGCTGGGAGGATTGTAAAACTGGACAACTACTATTCTCAAAAAGTTAAATAGTTAAACAGTTCTACGAGGTCACTCTCAGCCGTCCCGCTCCTGCGTGTTTAATCAAGAGGAATGAATGCATATGTCCGCTCAGGGGTTTGCACGTCAATGTTCACGGCAGCTTTATTGCAAAAAGCCAAATACTGGGAACAACCCAAATGCCCGTTAATAGGTGAAGAGAATAAACAAAGTGCGGCGTGTCCATGCACTGGAATATTACTCAGCAACGAAAAGGAAGGAGGCACTGACACATACAACGACGCAGACAAATCACCAAATAACGATCCTCGGGGAGAAAACGCACACAAAAATGAGTATATGCCATATGATTTCATTTATATAAAATTATAGAAAATGAAAACTAACCTAGCCTACTAACCTACATGGCAAACATGTCCTCCAAGAATAAAGGCGAGATGGGGCATCTTTAGAAATATTTTAGAAAATTGCTCTGGCTGGTGTGGCTCAGTGGATTGAGTGCCAGCCTGCAAACCAAAGGGTCGCCAGTTTGATTCCCAGTCAGGACGCAGGCCTGGGCTGCAGGCCAGGTCCCCAGTAGGGGGCGCGCGAGAGGTAACCACACATTGATGTTTCTCTCCCTCTCTCTCTCCTTCCCTTCCCCTAGCTCTAAAAACAAATAAGTGAAATCTTTAAAAAAGAAAAATTCTAGAAAAGTAAAATACAATAAGAGCCTCTAAGCTAGAACGACGATTTTCAACCTTTTTTTTATCTCATGGCACACATAAACTCATTACTAAAATTCTGAGCACACCAAAAAATATATTTTTTGCCAATATGACAAAAATATAGGTATAATTTTGATTCATTCACACCGACAGCTATTGTGTTGGCTGTTGACATTTTTTAATTGGACAATCTGAGGGAAACGAGGTCGGGCGATACCTAATTAGTCAGGTATTGCATGTTTTAAAAATTCCTGTGACAGACCGGTTGAAAAATCACTGAGCTAGAGGGATACAATTAAAGTATTCTAAGGTACTTTTTATTACCTCATAAAAGGTGAAAGTGTTGATTTATATTAGACTTTGATAAATCAAGGAAGCATGTTATAATCATTAAGGTAGCCACTAAGAGAGTATAAGTGTGTGATTAGTCAGCTAATGGGGACTGGATTTTAAAATATATATCAGTGTAAAAGAAGATAAGAAACGTGGGGAAAAAGAACAGAACAGGCCAGAAAAAGAAACGGAAACCAGTTAGCAAGATGGCAGATTCTACGCCAAATGCATCAGTAATCACACTAAAAATAAAAGGACTATTTATTTTAAAACTGACTTACTCTCATAGGAAAAAATCAAATCAACAGCAGCAACAAAGTAAGAAGAAAACGTCCCTGAACTCTCCGGTTCAGCCTCCTAATCCCCTCGCCAGAGGCAGCTGCTGCTGACAGTTTCCTGTGTGCCTTCCGCAGGTCTTTTATGTTATTAGCATATAAACACTTTCTTTAAAACATACACACGTGCACAAAAGGGCTCACGTTGCATATACTGGTCAGCAACTTTTTCCACCTAATCACATACACACATGTAAACTTAGTTTCACAAAATCACATTTACTCTTAATACATACAAGGTCCTCTAATATTCTTTAATTCTATTATTTCTAGGTTATTTGATTTCATTTAAAAAGGTTAGTTAAGACTCTCTGAGTTGAGAGAAAAAGATAAATACTGCATTATCTCGCTTATACATGGAATTAAAAAAATTGAACTCAGAGGAACAGCGAGGACAGTGGTCACGAGAGGCAGAGGAAATGGGGAGACGCCGGCCAAGGGCTCGCACTTGCGGCTGTAAGATGAGCGAGTTCAGGGCCCGGCGTGGGGGCTGCAGTTAAATCAATCACACCGTATGGAACGCTCGGAATCTGCGGAAGTGGTCTCGCCACACCCAAACACAAGGTAAGTACGTGAGGTGATGGATGCCTTAAGGAGCTTGATTGAGGCACTCGTTTCGCAATATGTACGTCTACCAAGCCAGCATGCTGTGCACCTCAGGTGTATACAATTTTCCTTTGTCAATTATTCCTCAGCACAGCTGAGGAGCAGAAACCCAGGGCTCTAAGCAGATGTCACGACCTACCCGCCGTGGCACTTTGTCCTGGCTCAGGCAGACAGCCCCCCGAGACCTCGATGTTTCATCCGGTTGAGAGCAGGGTCTGCCCTGCACCTGACCAGCTGCCTGGGTCCTGTCCCTCAGTCCTGCTCCCTGGGACCCCATGCTGTCATAAAACAGCAGGACCCAAGCCTGAGCCGCCAGTGCCGCTTCCCAGGGGCGCAGGATACGACAGGCCACCCCGCACAGCAGCCGCCTGAGCCCCCGCCCTGATCCTGCTGCCGTGACAGTGTGGTCAACCGGCGAGCTCCTCCCTCTGGCCCCCACTCCTCGGCCACCCGGTCCCCGAGCTCTGGATGGCATGGGTCCCCAGATGCTGCTTTCATTCTCTCACGCAGCCACCTCTGACATGCTTGGGTCACGAAGGCCAGAGCCGAGCTGTCTTTTTGGGACGCAGCTTCTTCAAGGCCCCCTGCTGCCCGGCGCCACTCCTGGAAGCTCCTTAACAGCGTTTTCTGGTAAGAGCGGGCAGTCTGAGCCCTTCCCTCCCCCAGCACCCCGGGATTCCGTGGCGGCCAGCTCAACGGCCACCCTAGAGAAGGACGTCTGGTCCCACTCCCCACACCCCATGATGGGCGCTGACCGTGCAGCCCAGGTCTGGGCCCTTTCGTCCTGCCTCCAGAGCTTCACTCCGCCATTACCCAGGGCCCCGTAACTGGGGGGAGATGTGCAGAGCTGGAGTTAAGTGTCTGTCTCCGGTGTTAGATGAGGGTTCGAATCCCAGTCCCGGTTGTTACTAGCTTGTCCCCCCGACTTCCTACGCCCGGTTGTCTCACTTGTGAATGGACATGACAACACGTGCGGCGGAGAAGCAAGCACCTAGTGAGTTCTGGGTGGACAAATATTAGCTACCGTTATTCCCGTAAAGTTGTGGCGGTACCGACCGTGAGGTGTCCCCATAACTTCTCCCTTCTCCTCCTTCCTCAGTCACACAACATCAGAGCTGAGCTCTGGCATCCCCCGAAACAGGGCTGGGCCACAGGGCTGGATCCAGCCAGGGGGCAGCGCGGGGAAGAGATGCATGTGCCTCCAGGGGCCGTCCCTAGATGTGGCCCTTCTCAGCCCCTCCTCCTCCTCGCTGGCTGGGGTGGGGGCACATGAAGAGACTGACATGTCTGTGGCCGTCTTGAGCCACAAGGCAAGACTGGGGGTGGAAACTAAACAGGGTGGGCCATGGCGGCGAGAAGAGCCGAAGAGGTCCACACGGCCCTGACCTGTTATCTCCAGAGTTTGTGAACCGGGATGAAGAGAGGCGTCCACCTTGCCTAAGTCGCTGTTCACTGAACCGAATCCCAACCGACACCGAATGAGGACCGTTACGTGAGAAGACCACGTGACAGACGGGCCCGACATAGGGAGCAGGTGCCACTCAATCTGCGCTTCCTACGTCGGCAGCGTTATCGCCGACCTTCACGTCGCTGCTGCCTGAGGTCAACAACCCGACCTAGGAGCTGCCCCGTGCCAGGCCAAACTCACCCCGCCACCTCTTCCCCCGCCTCGGTTCATGCACAGGAGCCACGAACCCCAGCAAGCCACCCGGGGAGCACCCCCCGGGGAGACGGTATGAGTGGGGACAGGAACGGGAAGAGGAGGGACATGCAGCGAACAGTCACCGTACCTGGAGCTGCCTCGGTGCCAGGGGCACAGAAGAAAGAGGAGAGAGAGCAGGTCAGTGAGCAGCCCCCCGCCACGGGCGGCGCTGCTTGGGGCCCTGCCCTGAAAATGGGGTTCAGGTCCCTGCTCCTCTCCGGCCTTCTCCACGGCGGCCTCCCGTCCCACAGGATCCCGAAGTCCAGCCTAAACCCCCTTCGCCGGGCTTACGGTGTCTGTTGATCCACCCCAGAGATGGAGGATTAAGTCGCAGTCTTCGATAAAGGACATTGGCGTTTGTGGCAGAGTCGGGGCAGGGAGGGGGACAAGTTACCGGCCCCCAGGCCGGTATTTCCTATGGCAGTTGGGGATCTCTGTGCTGGCCCATTAGTGGGGGACGTTCTCCACTGTGCAGTGCGGGGGGTGGTAGGTGGGAGCCGAGTCCTAGAGGGGGCGGGTGCTGGGGGCCAGACGGGGCGGCCGGGGGCTGGGGCCGGGCCACACAGCATGCCACTCACCTTCCAGATGCTGGCCTCCTTGCCGTACACCACGGCCATGTTGTTGGCCTTGCTGCCTTTGATGAGCTGCTTCTCTGTCTCGCTGAGCTCCTCGGACACGAAGCCCATGAAGGAGTTGTCCGGGGTGTGAGCTGCAGTCAGACCGCAGGTCAGGAGGGGTCACCAGGCAGCCAAGGACCCGCAGGGTGTCCTGGAACCAGCCCCATGGGAGGGTCCCCGTTTGGCAGGGATGGGAAAGGGGTTGCGGGGGGCGGTGAGGAGGGTCTCGTGGGGAGAAGGGGTAGGTTGTCCCTCCGTGCCCTGGCCCTGGGCGTCCCCCTCTCCCAGAGACGGTCACAAAGCCTTGGGCCAGAAGGGAAGCTGAGAGGGCCCCTACTTGCTTGTTTTCGGACAAGAAAACTGAGGCGCAGGATGAGCACAGCCAAGGGCCCGCATGACCCGGCTGGGACCCTGCTGTCATCAGAGTCCGTCTTCCCTAGCCTGCTCAGGCTGGCGGGAGGGACGCTTAGGCTCTGCCGCCCGGCACCTCGCTCACGGCGGCCCTGGTGGGCCCACTGTAGCTGCTGCCCCGCCGAGGCCCCGTTCCTGGGGCTCTCTCGGCACCACCTTTTCTCCAGAGCACACCTTTCAAACTGGGATGTGACCAGGGCCGCCCTCTGCACAAAGCCCTGCGGCAGCCTGCCCTGTACGCCAAAGTCCCCACAACCATCTATAGGGTCTGCCCCCTCCGACGTCATCCCACCCACCGCCTCCCAGACCCCGACACACTCTCCCTCTGGTAGAGGCGCTCACGCGGCCCTGCTGATGGGCCTCCGCTGGCCCCAGTCACTCTCTGTCCTCTAACCCTTCTTTCCCGTCATGGGGCTCACTGACCAGGCATTGCGTCATATACGGATGTGTTCGCGTACTACTGTCCGACTAGGAGCCCCCTGAGCACGGGAGCTCTGTTCTGTCCGCGGCTGTGTCCCGGGCACCTGGGAGAACTGAGCCCACGGGCTCCTGAATGCCGCGCACCTTCCCTTTCACACCTGCCGTCACCAGCCCCTGCCCTCCTCCCCCTCCTCGGGGAGAAAACCCTACTCAGCCTTCAGGGCCCCATGCACAGGCTACGCCCCCACCTCGGGCCTGCGCCCCGTGGTCAGGTCTCCGTTAGGGCGCAGAGTGCATGCTCACGTCCCGGTCCCGGAACCCGGCACACCTGGGCGGCGCCGGGTCTGAGCTCCTGTCCCCCCGACCAGTGTCTGCCCCACGTGGCATGGCCATGTAGGACAAGCGCCGTCATCTGCAAGGCACAAGGTCCCTCCCTGCGCACAGAGGGCCGTGAATGGAATATTTATCGGAGCCCATTAAATCTCTTCTACCTTCCAAGAGGGAGAGGCGGTGGCAAGTCGGTTGGCAGCAGCCACACAGCCTTCCCAGAACAGCCCTTACTGCAAACACCCAATTTCTTCACTTCGGGCGCACGTTTTTCACATCCTGGCGTTTCTGAAACTGGGATGTATACTTTAATCAAACGTGTGGATTTAATGTAGCGTTTCTAACCCCACCCAACACCCACAAAAAGCTATAACCGATATTTGGTTCATCTGAGAAGGGGTGACAGTTTCTTGTCAAAATGCCCAGAAAGTCCCTGGGTTCTTAGGACTAAAAACCCAGCCACTGTGTGGTGGGGCGTTTGCTGGTTACAGGACAACAGATCTCTTCTCCAGGGCTTCCGAGGCATAAACAGGGGCCCCGGAGGCCTGCGGCTAGTTCTGCGATGGTCAGGGCACCTGGTCAGGGCACCGGCAGCTCTCCCGTCTCAGGAGGCTCTGCCCAGGTGGGGAGAGGCCCCAGCGGAGTGGACCAGGCCCTCCCTGTTGCCATATGCCTGCCCCACCCCCATTCTCCTATGGGGAGGGCGGGGGGCTCCCACTCCAACCTCTCTCCCTGAGGTAGCCATTTCCTGCCTATTCTCAGACCTGAACAACCGCACCCCCCTCCCCCCCCATTCCACCAGCTTCACCAGAAGGGACAGGTTTAGGACATGATTAGCTATGTAACTAGTGGGTGTGGGCCAGGAAGTATGGCAAGCAATTAAAGTAACAGGGACCTGTGTTAGGCAGAGAGCTTCTGGGGCCAGGGTACCACTGGGAGAGGCAGCCCCGGCCCCCTAGCCCCCGCCGCCCCCCGGGGAAGCTGCTGGCTCGCCGGGGAAAGACGTCTGCTTGTGAATGCCTTCCTGCACCGGGTCTATCGTTAAAACCGGCGTGCCTCTCTGGTGTTCGGTCTTTCTTTCTTTAATTTATTCAACCAATTAACATTTTCTGAGGACCTCTATAGGCTCTAGGGAAATAAAGATAAATCAGTCGGTGGCTCCTTTTCCAGTGATTCACAATCTATCAGCGGAAATAAATGTACTAGCAAATAGCTCTCACATATTTCAATACATGCGCTATCAGGGTTGGGGTACTTAAGAGTTATAACAACATTCTGCCTGGATGGGAGATGAGGGGGCCAGTGAGAGTGATGGCAGAGAGGAGACATCGGACTTGGGGTTTGGGAGGATGAGCAGGAGTTCGCCAGGCATGGGCCTCCACGTCCAGAGGGCTCCCCCACGGACAAGTCCTCGAGTGCTGAGCATAGATTATTACAGAAGCCTCTTAGCCTGTCCTGGGCTTCCCCTCCTCCGCCATCGCCCCCGTGGCTAGCGGCAGAACGCTGCCTCAAGAAACCTTTTCGCCATGCCATCCCCTAGCTCAGGAATCCACAGTGAATCTTGAACTATAGTATCCAGTGTCAACTCAGGAACCTTTGCTGGAACCGCCCCCGCCCCCGTCTTTCCCTCAAGGCCTCCAAGTCCCTGTCGCCGGCCTCCTAACTCTCTGCTTCCCTCCAGAGTGAGGAGGCGACCCAAGGCTCTCACCTCCGCAGGCCCTCTCTGCTTTCACAGATGCTGTGTCCACCGCTAGAACATCACCCCCCACTTCCTTTCCCTCTAGAGACCCACCCCACTCCAATCACTCTCCTGCAGGGCACAACGTCACCAGATGACCCGTTAGGTCACCGTTCTCTTCGAGAAGCTTCGTGCGACCTTGTGATGGCCCCTGGGGAAGGAGTCTGGTCCCCACAGCGCTGTGTGACCTCGGCTGGGGTACTGTACCTCTCTGGGCCTCAGTTTCCTCATCTGGGCTCCAAGGAACATTCCCGCCTTCCCAAGCTTCTGGGATCCAATCAAGTCATTACTTACGTTCCCAGAAGCTGCGTCTGCCTCTGACACAGCCTAGCACTGGAGGGTCGGTCAAAAGAAGACCCTCAGCGCCCAAAAGCGATGTATTCTTTGGACAGGCCAAATAAATGTCAACTTCTTTTGCCCCGGCTGGTGTGGCTCAGTGGACTGAGTACCAGCCTGCAAACCGAAGGGTCACTGGTTCGATTCCCAGTCAGGGCACAGGCCTGGGTTTTTGGGCCAGGCCCCCAGTTGGGGGCGTGCAAGAGGCAACCTGCAACCGATCGATGTTTCTCTGGCACATCAACGTTTCTCTCCCTCTCTTTCTCCCTCCTTTCCCCTCTCTCTAAAAATAAATAAATAAAACCTTAAAAAAAAAAAAAAAAGATCAGCTACTTTTCTGAGAGCAGGTTCCTGGGGACCTGCTCGGAACCAGGTCTGCTCTTCATTTAGATCCAGTCCTGGAGAGGGTGCGTTTCTGACTCTCTGACCTGGAGCCTTCAAAGAGCTGCAAATTAGATGCGGGAGATGCCTGTCTGGAGGCAGACACGCTGATGACAATGGAGAGTGACAGCCCTGCCTCCCAACAAGGAGGAAAAACCACCACTTCAAACAGTGACAGCAGGGGTCACTTAGCCAGGGGACACAGCTCCCACACCTCCGAGGTCCCTGGAGGGCAGGCCCCTGTGCCAGGGAACCAGAGAATCGGCCTTGGGTTGTCAAGAAAAGGTTAAATTATTTTCAGCGTGCTGCGTTGAAGAGGCTAAGTCAGTGTGTGTGTAGATTTTAGAGTCTCATTAAGACGAGCTAAACTCGGCTCTAATCGCACCGGTTGCCTGAAGCCCAGCACCCGGGGGTTTCCACACACAGAGGCCCAGCCTCTACCCGCAGCCTCCCGTCCCATGATCCCCAGTGCTGGAGCTCTTGCACTTCCAGAACCTTCCCTTGTTTTCTACATCCATTTCACTACATCTGTTCCCTCCGCTTAGGAAAGCCCGCTGATCTTGCCCCTTCACCACCCAGTCCACTTTTGGCCTCTCTTTCTGGAAGGCCACGGAAGTCTCCTGTCCCAAAGGCCAGGTCCCGCTGGTGCTGAAAAGGTCAGGGCGGGCGTGTTCTGCACGGCCAGCCGGGAAGCCCGCCGCCGACCCCTTCCTGTTCCAGCCCCTCCCATGCCCTGCAGCAGGGCACTCACGGAACATGGTCATGAACTGCTTGGGGTTGAGGTTCCAGTATCCCCAGTTGGTGCGGTAGCCGTGCAGCGTGGCGTACTCCTCGTGGTTGTAGGCAGGCTCTGTCCCGAAGGTGTCGATGACCCTGATTCGGCACCTGCCCCAGGGGACCGGGAGCCAGAGTCAGCTGTCGCAGTGTATACCTGGGCTGGGGTCCCTGTACCCGGCCAGCGGCCGGTCAGGGTGGTACAAGGCGAGGTCAGAGCTCAGGCGCAGATACAGCCTGGCTGTGTGACCGAAGGCCGGCGCCGTAACCTCACCGGGCCAGCTCCCCCTCTGTCCAGCAAGGAGCACAGCAGCCGACTGCCTCGGGGCTGTGTGGGGACACCTAGGCCACGGGCCTCGAACTCAGAAACTGTCCGTTATCACGGCTGCCCCAGGGGGCCCCAGAGGGGAGGCACCGCCCAGGGTGGGGTCCCTCCACTCTGCCCCAGGGGTCACCTGTACGATTTGCACGGCCCCAGAAGCAGCAGTCGCTCCAGCCCACAGCCCCCCTGCCCAGGAGCCTGCCGCCCCCAGAACATGCCTGGCCAATTATCCCGGTTGAGATGCAGAAGGGCAGGGTCCCTGGGGAACCAGTCACTGTCACCAGCACATCTTTGGGTAGGCAGTGACTCCAAGTCCCCTCTGCAAGCCTGGCCACCTCAGGTGGACCTTCCAGCTGAGCAGAGGCTCTGTCCCAACCTGAGGCTGCTCTCAATGGCCGCGGCCCCGCCACCCGTCCCACCCCCAGGAGTGGGCACCTGAGACTCAGACGCCCCCAGGAGGAACTCCGTCACCCCGCCCCCTTCCCGGGGACCCAGAGCTGTCCACAGACTGCTGAGGTCAGCGCTATACCCCCAGGGAGGGGGTGGGGGGCGCCATGCGTGGAGAACACGCATTAATAATAAAAGCAGCAACGCCGCCTGTCACTTTCCCCCTAATAAAATCACGTGGGAGAGTCCGTGAGACTGGAGCCAATGTAATAAATAGCAGGTTCTCTGTGCTAAATTAAACCCGCGTCCTACTGGCGACAGAGACCAGAGCGATTTCATTGTTCTCCCTCGGGGGCCGGGGGATGCTGGCCCCCACACAGCAGAGGCCACAGCCACAGTCCACTGTCCCCTTCCCTTTTACCCCTCCCTCCAGTTCCTCTCTGGCCCTGCCCCTCAGCCTGCCACGCAGCAGCGGGGCACTGGGGCCGCTGCCTATGGCTCACTGGCAGACTGGGCCGGGGGGCAGAGCTCCTTGGAGAAGGGAAATGGTGGGGCCGGGGGTGAGGGGACAGAAGACAAGGGGACCTTCCCCTCCACAGCAGAGCCTGGGTCCGGGCGATTCTCTCAGCCTGGACCGGCCGGCAGCCAGATGCTGAGTCAGGGTGTGGTGGAGGGGGGCTGCTGTGAGTGTCTCCACCCTCCCGTGGCCGTTGTCCTCTCACCGGTACTTCTTGAAGGACAGTCCCATGTGCTGCTTCATCTGCTGCAGGCCGTGGTAGTCAGTGTAGATGAGGTCGAAGGGCAGGGGCACGGTGAGCGGGCAGTTCCCCCGGCCTGGCGGCACCCCTAAGTTACTGAGAGAAGAGCCCTTCAGAGTCTGAGCCCCCAGAGGACCCACAGGGTGCAGGAACCCACCTTCCCAACTGGCCCTGTGTCTGGAGGACCTGGAACCCCCACCCAGTTCCTACAGCTCAGGAAGATCGCGGGGGGTCCCGTAGGAGACGAAGCTGGCACGTGGCACGGGCTGACTCTCAGGAAGAAAGTGGGCCGGTGGCATGAGGGGCAAGTGGGACCGAGATCCCGTGCAGGGCCGCCTGCCATGCTGAGCCCCTGGCCTGGGCCACCTGCTGGGGGAAGGGACATCTTTTGCTAATTCCCACAAATGTGCTCCCTGCAGGACTGTGTCTGCCTGGACGGGCACCTCTAATGTTCCCAAGGGGCCACGGATGCCCGCTGTGGTCTCAGCACAGCAGCCATGTTTGCAGCTGAAGGGTCCCAAACCCCATCCGCCTCAGACATGTCCCTGACCAGCACCTGCCCACTGAGATGCCTGGCCCTGCCCCCAGGGCAGCCCTCTGGCCACCAGACCATTCGCAGGAGCATTTCGTCTGGGACAGAGCTGCTTCGGGGGCCATAGCCTTTGGGCACCTCACCAGCCACAGCCCCACCTCCCCCGCTCCCATCCCCCCCGGCTTTCAGTTTTCGTGGTCCAGATGCCCGCTGGAAGGCGACCATGAGACATGCGCCCCCTGCCCCACGCCGAGGGACCCAGGCTGTGAGCGGACTCAGGCGGGAGGTGGGTTCAGGCACAGTGAAAGCATCCCAGGCATGAGCTCCAGTGTGGACGAGCGGGTGGCTTTGCACAGACACCGATCGCCCCGTGTCACCTCCAGTTCCACTGCAATGCGTGGGTGGGTCCCCACGGTCCCCTCTAGGCTAAAAGTCCTCTGGTTTTCTCTCTCCCTGTGCCTTCGGTCTGCAGCTGGAAGTAACCTCTCCAGGTAGTGCTCAAATTCTAGAACAAACAATTCCCTCCCTCTCTCCCTTCTCTGTGTGGGAAGGGCCTAATTAAAAAGAATTCCTACAAAGGGCTCCAAGATCGTTGGCTCCAGGTGCTACCAGGCGCCCGGGCAGCTTCGGCTTCCCCGATCTGTCTCACGACAGGAGCACGGCTGCCCCTCCGACACCGCCCGGCGCCCATCTCCTGAACACAGCGGCACTGCCCCACCTCTGTCCCACAGCCCATTACTAGAGCAGCCACTGCCTCTTCCCAACGGCACGAGGGGGCGCAAAGGCGGCTGGAGAGTTACGTGGGCGGCTACTGAGCCGCTTTGGGAATGGGGTCGGATCACTAACGAGACCCGGGAGTGTTGCAGTTTCTGTAGGGTTTGCTCTCAGGACATTTTTCTGCAGTTTTGCAATTTCACTGACACCTGAGTGCAGCTGCCGTCGGTCGCTGAGGTGCTGTGTCCGTTCTGAGCCCTGGGCCCATCACCCAGCTGCCTCCACACGGGCACCTCTACTTTAACATGTCTGCGCCCAAATTCAAGGTCTTCCCTGGAGCCCCCCAAACCCAATGCCTTCCTCTTCTTCCACCTCAGAGAATGGCCGCACCATCCACCCGGTGGCTGCTGGGAGCTTGCTCGTTCAGCCTGGTTCAGCCTGCGTCACCACCCTCTCCGAGTGGGTTCAAACCTGGCCGCCTGCATCGGCTGGCTCCCCCGAGGGCGTAGCCGGCTGCGGCTCAGCCAAGCTGGGCTGGGCGGCAGGCGGCCCCTGCCTTCATCTTCCTCTGGGGACCCTCGCTGGTACTTCCCTTGAGCAGACACCGAACAAACAATAAAAGGCCAGGACACCGACTTCCACGGGGTCGCTTGCTCGACGGCCAAGCGTTTCCGCTCCTCAACCCCCTTCCTTAAGCATTTTCCTCTCCAGCTTCCGTCATTTGCCAGTTAAGTCAACTAATTTTCTACTAAACCCAATTTCACTCATGGATGGAGGAAGAGCTTGGTAATTTTTTCTCATGCCATGTACTATTAATGATGCTTGAAATTATGCAAATAAAATTGATGAGGACAGCCAATTCCGAGCAGGCGGGAGAGGAAGGGCCCAACTTTAAAATGCCCGCCACGGATCCGGGCGCTCACGAGGACGACTTGGGGCGCGGCTGACGGGGGCTCTGGCCTCGTCCCTCCTCACCACCGTGGGTGGATGGTCACAGGCCAGGGGCTGTCTGACATCCCCTCTCTCACCCCAGAAACCTCATGCCGCAGCAAAGACAGCTGCGGGTTCTGAGTGTCGTCCCCAACACCACTCCAGTGAGCCAGTTAATTAAAACACCAAAACGCGAGGAGCAGAGCAAAGCAGGGCCTCCGTCCAGCTCTGCTGCTTCGCCAGTGGCCAAGACATCTGCTGTGAACATCTGTGAATAAAACTGCAACAAATGTACAGGCAGCGTCTTTGTCCTACGGCCTTCCCCACACGGGTCATTTCGCCAGCCTGGGGAGATGTTTCTGTCGCAGAAGCCAAGCTGCGACTCTCAGAATTCAGATTACCTTCAGATCCCGATGACCTATTTCCAAATTAACCTGGTGCCGCGCGCACGGAACGGCTCCCCGAGGCCGGGACGCAAGGCTGCCGGGCCCCTGCCTCCTCCGGCAGAACCACAGTGACGAACGCGCATACCCCGCAGTCCCTCTGCCCATAAGCCCTTCCCGGCTCAAGCCATCACCGTCGCACTATGAGTTGCATTGTGTTCCCCGCCCCAAATTCGTATGTTGGCGTCCTAACCCCCAGGACCCCAGAATGTGACATTATTTGGAGAGAGGTCTTTTACGGAGGCAATCAAGTTGACATCGGGTCTCTAGAGTGGGTCCTAAGCCAACATGACGGGTGTCCTTATGAGAAGAGAAATTTGGACAACGGACGCGCACACAAAGAGAAGGCCACGTGAAGACGGAGGCAGAGATCAAGGTGGTGCATCCACAAGCCAGCGAAGGCCAAGGACCACCAAGGGGCCACCGGCAGCTGGGGAGGCCCCCTCCTGGCCGCCCCGGAACGAACCAACCCCGCTGACACCCGGATCTCAGACCGCACCTCCACGCAGACAGAGTAAGTTTCCGTGGTTTAAGCCACCCAGCTGCTGGTGCCCTGCTACAGCGACTCCAGCAAACTCACACAGGCCAGCGCCGGGACCTCCGCTGCAAGGGAAGGGCTGCATTTACGTGCTGCGATGGTGGCCCTGGCAAATAGGGAGCTGGAGGGGCTCAGAGCCCTGGCCTACGCCCGTCACAGAGAAAAAGGGCCGACGAGAAAGGGTGTGGCACAGCGCATGTGCCAGGTGGGCAGGATCCCTCTTGATGCTCTGGGAGAAGCTTGAGAGTCCCCACTATCTGGGCCACGCCGAGGGGTGCCGCCGTGGCCTGCCCCCTCCGCTTGGCCCCATCCGAGCGCAGCAGGCACTCCCAGGTGTGCAAACGCAGGCTCAGGAGCAACCTGCACACTCTTTCTACCGACCTTCTGGGGCCCTGCACCCCCACCCGGCCCCCGTCCTGTTCCTCGGGACCTGCACTGGGGACACAGAGGACAGCTCTTTTGAATAAGCCATGCAGGCTGGCTCGCACGTTCTACAATATCCCAGCCCCAGAGCTGGCACCGCACCGCACCGCGCCTGGACCCTTGCTTGCTGCTCTGCCTGAGGCAGGTCGGGCCAAGGCTACCCATGGCCTCCGGCTATGCCACCCACAAGTAGTCTGCAGTCCCTACGGCTTCCCACGCGTCGGGTCGCTGTTCTCCTGCCTCCTCCGCAGGCTTGCCCACCTGACTTCCCTGTGGGAAGCTTCGAGCCACAGAAAGATGTGAACGGTCGCTGCCCCTGCAGCGCTCCGCTTTGCAGACAGCGGCTGATGCTCTGGTTCAGAGGGAGCTGAGGGTGGGCACGGCTGGTGAGCATGCACTGTGCGCTGGCGGGCGGCGAGTGGGCACACCGGCTCTGAGGTGGCCTGCACCGTGTGAACAGCTCGGTCTGACAACAAAATGCCGCCGGGGTGAGAGCCAGTGGGAGGCGGCGTTGGTTCCCCCTCCCAGCACTGGGCAGCGTGGGTCTGAAGGTTCAGCACCAGCGCTGGGGGACAGCTCCCGGCCTGGGTCCTTCCGGCTCAGGCGACATGAGCCAGGTGAGATGGTGTGCAGGTGCTATTTCGAGGTGGCACTGCGTCCCCCAGAACCTGGGACTATGCTTTCCCCAAGGTTGCCACAGCCATGCAGCCCGTCATCCGTCCCTGTCACCATCCTCACGCGCCTTAGCCTAAAAGGGTGACTACGGTGGTATGAATTCAGGCCACAGGCGTGAAAGCCTTCAAACTGCCAGGTCACTTAGTGATCTCACAGCACAACCCAGTCTCAGCCTCCTGCTCCTGCTCGGCAGGGCTGGTCCCGGTGCCTCCCCCGACGGCCTGGCAGACACCCGACCAAAGACTGTTGATGGCTCTGTCCCCGCAGCAGCCTCCTCCCCCCAACACTCCTGTGCTGCCGAGTGTTGGTGCCGCAGCCAGAACGACATGCTGACCAGAAAGAGAGAGAGACGCACCGGGAACCAGCAGGCCATCAAGGCGGGGGTGGGCTCTGGACAGGAGTCACACTTTCGCTTGAAAACTACCCGAGAGGACCTTCCTGGGCTGATAAAAGTCAGTCCCCAGGCCAACAGGGCCGTCCTTAGGTGTGCCCAGGGGCAAGGTTAGACCGCTCCCCTGCAAAGGCTGATAAAGGGAGAACAAAAATCCACCAAGCACCAATTCCTTAACCATAAAGGAAAAGATGGACAATTTTGACTACATTAAAATTAAGGCCTTGCGCTAGCCAGTGTGGGTCAGTTGGTTGGAGCATCATCCCATAAAACAAAAGGTCGCTGGTTCGATTCCCAGTCAGGGCACATGGCTGGGTTACAGGTTCAGTCCCCAGTCAGGGTGCGTACAAGAGGCAATCAATCAATGTTTTCTCTCTCACACTGATGTTTCTCTCCCTCCCTTCCCTCTCTCTAAAATCAATGAGCATGTCCTCGGATAAGGATTAAAAAAAAAGAAAGAAAGAAATTACTGAGACAATCCACAAAGTGAAGATTTCTGTGATTTTTAAAAAAGATTTTATTTATTTATTTTTAGAGATAGGAAGCGGGGGAGAAAGAAAATGAGAGAAACATCGATGGGAAAGAGAAACATCTATTGGCTGCCTCTAAGGCCCTAACCGGGGACCTGGCCCGCAACCCAGGCCTGTGCCCTGACTGGGAATCAAACCGGTGACCTTTTGGTTCACAGGCCGGCGCTCAATCCACTGAGCCACAGCAGCTGGGGCCAATTGGAAGGGCTTTAAGCACACATAATTCACGCGGGACTTTATATAAAGAACTCCTACGACTCCACAAAGAAACAATAAACAACGCAGCAGGATGGTGGGCAAGTGACCCATGTGGGCATTTCTCCAAGAGGAAGGAAGACGGACAGACCTACAGCAGATGCTCCACCTCCTTCATCGCCAGGGCCCTCCGTCGGGGAGCCTCGTGACAGAGTGTAGGTGACAAGCGGCCCACTGGGAGGCACAGAGGGTGGGACTGAATTAGCACAATCGCTTGGGGAAAAGTGGAATTTTCACCCACGCTACGTCTCGACAAATGTTCACCTGAGTCTAAGCCCAAGGGAAACGCTGACTCGGCTTCACCAGGCGGCACGTACGAGAGCGCCCTCCACCGCATCGCCCAAGGCAACCCATAAAACCGGGGCAGACCGTCCGCAGGTGGGAAGAACTGATGAGTCACCATGGTCTATTGGCAGCAGCGAAACGAAGGGCCAGGAGCTCCTTGCGACAACATGGATGACCCACGGAAGCCCAACATGCCTCAGAGGCAACGTGCAGCGGGCACCGTTCCCACAAAGCTCGAGGTCACACCAGAATACAGCGAGGCCATGTATTATTTATGGATACGAGAGGATGTTAAAAAAAATTTCTTTTTTTCTAAAAAAGCAAAGGAATGAAAAACACAAAATCCCCATCACAGGTTCCATCGGGGAGGCAGAGGGCCAGGCGGGAGCCGGAGGCCTCAGGCCACCCGGAGCCCTGGTAACGCCCTCCTCCTCAGGTCAGAGGGCAGGGCCGTGGGACGCCCCCTAGTCTTGCGCTTCATTGCGTTACATATATTTTTGTAGGTACCAAAGAATGAATATTAATAAACAAAAGAAGAAAAACCTATGTGTCTCTACATCTCATAGATCCTGAAGTTAGAAACGAACCTCACTGCAGTGGCTCGGGCACATGCTCACGCAGCCCCACGCCCCCCAGTCGCCGGTCTCCCACCTCCGACGGCCTCAGAGGGACCCTGGAGAGGTGAGCACAGGCATCGCCGGCCCACCCACCACCCTCCAGGGCTTAATGGACTCCAGCCCCAAGACAGGCCCAGGAAGGAGCCCAGTTCCAGAAGAGAACTCCACGGCTGCTCCAAGACCACCGAGGTGGTGAGCCGAGGGGACCCCACCTGTACGACTGGCTCAGCTCCACGAGCCAATGTGTGTCAGCACAGACACCAGGGTGCCTGTCAGCCTGGAGATGGAGGCTTCCACAGCGTGAACAGCTCCATGAAAATATGCTTCCTTGGTGCGTCCCAGCTGTGGCCAGGAGTTGCCACGGGGGAGCGGAAGCCGGGGTGGGTGGCAGACTGAGCAAGTGGAGCAGGAGCTCCTGGGGGAGAGCACCTGCCCCCAGCACTCACCTCTGCAGCTCCTTCAGGGACACCGTGATCCGCAGGCCATGGCCCAAGACGTACAGAGCGGCCAGGATGTCCGCCCACTGCACCATCTCGCCCAGGGGCCCGCCCTTCAGCACCCTCGGGCTGAACACGTCCCCGGACTCCTCCGTCAGGAAGCCCATGTGGACGAGGATCTGCAGCGGGGGACACGGGAGGTCAGCCCAGAGGAGCAGGTGCACTCGGCCCTGCCACCCCGGCAGACCCGGCCAGCAGCAGGCACTGTCCCCAAGCTGGGCCTGGGCGGGCGCTTCCTGGCACAGCGGGGGACCAAGGGGCAGAGAGACCGCGCCGGCACGGGGGCACAGGTGAGCAAGGCGGTCGCGTCCTGCCCTCATGGCGCTTACATTCCAGATGGAAGAGGAGACAACAGTGAACACAGACAAGAGAGAATTTCATGAAATGATAGGGACTCTGAAAGAAACAGACAGGGCGATGTGAGAGTCAGGTAAGTATCTACTGGATGGGAGGATGGACGGACGGACGGACGGACCGATGAACCCTCCCCAAACAGGCTACATTACCCCCAACATTCCAGACAAATGCCACGACATTTCCACCCGACAAGAACAAGATGTCTGCAAAATGCAGGACCTTTAAGGGGTAGGAGTGGGATCTAGTCTTTCTTTCCCAGATCTGAAAGGGCCCAGGGCCACCGCCTGCCTCCAGCCTGCCTTTGCCTCCCCTCCCTCTTCTGGCTCAAATTTAAATAAATTCTATAAAACTCTTTCGAGGGAAGGTCAGTGTCTACTTGGGACCCTGGGGCCCTGGGCTCATTTCCTAAGTCCCCTGAGCTCAGCTCCCCAGACGCACGGAGGGTCAGGTACCTGCTTCTGGTCCCTTGGGACGCCCGCTAGCTTCCGCGCCAGGCGCTGGGCAGCCGTGGCCCACTGGGCCGTGAGTTGCCTGGTCCGTTTCTTCATGAAGATTAGAGACTCCTTCCCGCTGCCCATCAGCTCCAGCAGGTGAGACAGGTTGCTCCGGAAAACTGCCTGGAGGGAGGTCCAGGCCTGAGTCCTCAAGCTCAGACCGGCAGCCGTGCCACTGCCACCACCTGCTGCTCCGGGGACAGGGTGGGCACCCGCCGTGGGAGGCCGGGGCCTGCTCTAGCCTCCTCGCCCTTGCCAGGAGGTCCGGCAGCCCCCACGGTGGGGACCCCTGCTTTCTCCCCCCAGCCGAGCTGGCCTGTCCCAAGCCCTCTAGGAGGTGCTCAGCTGTGACAGTTCCCAGGGACCCCAGGTGCTCCCAGGGGGCAGGGCGGGTAGTGGTCAGGGCAGCGGCTTGAGTGCCGGCGAGGCCGGGACGCCTTCCAGAGGAGCCAGAGTAACTGTGCCTGGAACCAGCTCAGCTCCCGAGGTCCCCGTTAAACACGATCACCTGGGGACTGTGGCGAGGCTCAAAGTATCTGGCACACAGGAAGCCTTCAAGAAGTACCAGCTATTATAGCTATTGTTCTAGTCTGTTAAAGGGGCACCTCCAGGGCCCCAGCTGCCCCTCAAGCAGACCCAGCTCTGTAGCGTCCCCAGGAGGTGGTCAGGTACTCTCGGGTTGGCTTCTCGATCAGCAGGGCGGGCTGGGGCCTGCCCACCCACCAGGCCGGGCTGGCCAGCCTCTTTTTACCAGGGGCGAAGGGAGGTCAGCCTGGGGAGGTCACGTGAGCTGCCCACCAGCCCCTTCCTGGCCTGCCCACCTCCCAGGCCTACCTGGGCCTTGGGGAGGGCTTGGGGGGCCATCTGAGCGGCCGTCTGGTTCCTCCAGGGCAGCGGGGGGCAGAACCACTCGACCTCGCTGAGGTAGATGAGGAAGGAGCACTCGGTGCCATCCACCCCGAAGAAGGCGTAGCAGGGGTCCGAGGTCCAGCGCGCGCGCATCCACTGCAAAGACGCCAGCCTGGGCCAGGGGTCCCGTGCGGCCCGCCCGCACCCTCAGAGCTTCCCCTGCCTGCGTGACCCTGGGGCTCCCGCAGTCCCCCAGCACGGGGCCTCTGGGGCCCACCCTAGAGATGCCCCCGGCCCAGGCCACCGAGAGCCGCAGGAAATGCCAGGCTGGACCACCACCCCCCAGGCCCAGAAAGAGGAGGACCCCGGGAAAACAAAGCCAGGGCAGGACAGTGGGAGGTGTGGCAGCTCGGGGTCCAGCTGGATTCGCCCAAACCAAGGTCAGGAGCAGCCTCCGAGGAGGCAAGGGCTGGGGCTAGGGCAGGACCCACCCACAGCGACACTTTGTGGTCACTGAGGAAGCGGTCTGCAGCGTCGCCGCCCCACCCTTTCGGGGATTTCAGAACCAGTGAGGAGCTGGCTTGTACAGCCACACGCCACCGGCCCCTGAGCGACAGGCTTCATGCAGCCATAGGTCGCGGGAGGTGGGGCCTGAGGGGCTCTTGGTCCAGCCGGTGAGACCACAAGGGACGAGGAAAAAGACTAAGTCCGCTCTGGATCTGAGGTTTGGGGAATCCGGCTGCTTGACAGTAGCACACGTATATTTCATAGCTTATTTGCTATGAAAAAAAGGTATGGAAAATGGGTTGGTGGGTCAGGCAGAGAAGCAGTTTCCCTGAGGTCGCCTTGGCCAGTTGGAGCCAAGGTCAGGGTCAGGGGCCTGGGCGGAGCGGCCCTAGCTAGCGGGCAGCCCTACCAGCAGCGGAACCGCAGAGCTCGTCCGTGGCACGGAGGAGCCCCTGTTCCTGGTCACCCCTGCCACGCCGCAGCCCCAGGCCTCACCTCTACCTTCCCTGAGCAGTCAGGGAACTTGGGGTCACTGGGTGCCTCACACTGGTCCCGCCGGCCTTCAGACACTGGGGAGAGAAAGTCACCTTGCTGAGAACCTGCGTCTGGGACAGGGCCAGAGCCCGGCAGTCAGAGAAGCAGCTGGTCGGGGTGGGCGAGGAAGGACGGGAGCTAACACAGCCTTCAGCCTGAGTTTTTGCACTTGAAAGGCCAGCCGCCAGGGCGTCCCCAGGCCTGGGCACCCCGTCTGTCACTGCCCCACCCTCCTTAGGGGGTTCAGGCCCAGTGAAGAGCTGGCCTGAATGACTGTGGCCCAGCTGCCTGGATGGGCAGCCTTTGTGCACCCACCCAAATGCACCCCCATGTTTCTCGGGGGGGCGAAGTTGGGCCTGCAGCCCCAGACTGCTACTCCCACATCAAGGGGAATGGGGGAGGCCACCTGAGTCTCCAAGGACCTCCGCTGTCCTCAGCACCCTCATGCCACGGCAGAGTGCGGGAACCCCGAGTCGCCCTGTTGGGCCACTAGGGAGCTACCGTGGGAGAAGCCGGGGCCCCAGCCGAGAGTTCCATCCAGGGCACTGGCCCCGGGGATGTGGGGGTGCTCCGGCCCCCACCCTTGCTGTGCAGGAGAAGGCTGTGGCGCAGGATCTGGTCCACCTTCACGGCGATGTCCGAGACGTTCTGGGCGATGGCCTGGATCCGCTCCATGAGGCCGGCCCCAGGGGGCAGCCTGCAGGGAGAGACCGGGGCTGAGCTGCAGGGTCTGCCCGGCGGCCGTCCCAGGAGGGCCTCGGCCAGGGAGCCGAGCAACAGGACGGCAGGGATCCCGCCCCCTGCACTGACCTGAAACGTGGTGACGGGCAGAGCCTGCGTGGGAGGTGGGGTCGCCTGCCCGCCCCCCAGCCCAGCTACCGGGGCTCTCCACCCAGGGTGCACAGACTTGACACCACCGGCGACACCCCGTGGGCCCCTGTGTCCAAGGGCACAGCCGGGGGGGGGGGAGGCAGCCGAAAAATTCCATTCAAGAGCCAGGACGAGGCCAGTCCAGGGGCCTCCGGGTGGCAGGGGCCTTTGTCCCAGGCACGGCCAGCTGCCCCGGCTCCGGTTCTCTATTTCCTCCCAGAAGGACTACATCACGCCAAAATAAATTCCATCCAAAGCAGCCCGGGGACTTGCCAGCTATTAAACCTCTAGTAAATTATCGTCGGGATCCGAGAATGAATTCTTCCCAGGATCTGAAATGTATTTACTGCCGCGAACGTCAAGGGTCTCCCCCTCCCCTCGGGACTCGTGTGGCCTGTATTTTGGGAGAATTTATTTCCTCGGGTTGATTACCACTGAACTCTGAGGTTTATTAGACATCACACGCGGTATTTATCTCGACGCAAACACTCCTAGTGAGACAGCTCTCACTCCGCTGGCTCACGGGGCTCGGTGCCTGGAAGACCCCGGGGCCTCTCTCTGGAAGTTGCCTGCTGTTCTGAGCACACTGATTCTGTCTCCTTGATTCTCACCTTGTCCTCTGGCTCCGAGGCCCAGTTTAAGCTCCGATGATCCCTTTACAAGAACTGGGTCTTTACTGCCGCACGTAATCGGAATTACATGAAGGAAGATCTTTCCAACCTGGGCTCTCGGTGCTGGGAAACCCCCTCCCCTCCTCGTCTGGGCGGGTGGCCTTGCCCACCAGGGAAGACCAGGAGTCTGCGGTGAGGGTCGGGCAGGGCTGGTCCCTTCCGCGGGTTCCGATGGAGGGTCTGCTCCTGGCCTCGCTCCCGCACCTGGTGGGGCCAGCAGTCCTGGGAGCGCCCTGGCTGTGGCCACATTGTTCCACTCTGTCTCAGTCTTCACTTGGCCTTCCCTGTGTGTCCAAATTTCCTCTTCTTATAAGGACACCAGTCATCGAGTTAGGGCTCACCGATATGCAGCACGACCTCAGCTTAGCCAGATCGCATCTGCAAAGGCCCTGTTTCCAAATAAGATCCCACTCACAGGTGGCGGGGCGGGGGGGGGTGGGTTAAGGCTTCAACATATCTTTCCAGAAGACAACTGAACCCACAATAGTCCCCCACGAGATGCCAAATAAGAATGAGATTTAAAAAACAAACACGTCTTTCTCTCGGAAAGCCCCCAGGCGGGAAGAAGTGAGAGTGTTTCCTCGGACGCCCTCAGAAAGTCGGGGCATCCTCAGTTCATAGCAACACACAAGGCGATGAGCTGGAGGCCTGCCTCGCACAGGCTGTGTGACCCTGGGCAAGTCACCCGCCCTCGCTGTGCCTCCGCGTTCTCCTCTTTTAGGACGGGCAGTGACGACCCGATCCACAGCGCCTGTGAAGTGAACCCTGTGCATGTCAGCCTGCGTTGCCGCTCGAGCCGTGGGCTCTCGCAGCTGTAGCCAAAGGAATTTCCACCAACCAGGGATTCCCAGCCTTCTTCCATTATTGCCGCCCTACGGAGCCTTTTTAGACTTTTTTAACATTTTTTTAGCATTTTTTCCCCTACTTGTTCTGCCCCCCCTCAGAACATCAACCCAATAGATATTCTGCTTATCTGTCCACACGCCAGGGCCCATGGGGGACCACGGACCGTTGCTGCACGTAAAACAGTCCTGCCCCTCCAGACCAGCGTTCACCTGTTGGGGCTGACCTGCGCCCGCCGAGAACGCCTGGGTCGGGCCAGGGAAGGAGCGGGCTGACCCTGACGTCCGCAGGGTTCCCGGAGAAGCTCCAAGGGTGGTGGAACTGTGTCCCCACCAACGAACGGAGACGGGACAGGCACTCCTCTGACAGAAAGGTTTATTTAGGTGACCAAAGGAGGTGGCCCCAGGGCAGAGGCCAGAACTTCACAGCTGCTGGGTCCAGGGTTGGGGTGGAGAGGGACTAGGTGCCCTTCCCGACTTCCAGCTGGAGCCAGGGTCCAGCCTGGGCTCCTGCCAGGGATCCAGAGACGTTGGAAGGGGCCCCACACCACTTCCTGAAGGTGCCTTTCCCCCGAGGCTCCATCCCGCCCACCCTACGGGAGCCGGACCCCTTCTCTGAGCCCCCACACCTCGGAGTGTGGTTGTGAGTGGCCGGCATGAAACCTCCAAGGGAGTCCTGAGTCCGCAAGAGCAGGAACGACCTTTCGTAAGTGGAGCTTGACGCTGCCCGGCACGGGCCTCACACCCAGGACTCCATCACTATGTTGGGTCACACAGTGTCCCCCAAAATTCACAGCCACCGGGAACCTCAGAACATGACCTTATTTGGGAATGGAACTTCTGCAGATGTAATTAGTCGAAGTGACAGTGGATCACGTTGGCCCTAAGCTGAATGAATGACTGGCGTCCTTATAAGAAGGCCTCGTGAAGACACACAGGGAGAAGGTGGCCACGTGACGATGGGGGTAGAGGCTAGAATGATATGTCCACAGCCAGGGAATGCCTGGATCCCCCCAGGGGCTGAAAGAGGCCAGGAAGGGTGCTCCCCTGGAGACTTTGGAAGCATGAGTCCCTCCTGACACCCTGATTTCAGGCTTTCCGGGGTGGGGAACAGAGGTGGGTGGGGGGAGGCTCGAGTTCTCAAGCCCTGGGTCAGTGACTCTACACCATTCAGAGACTTACTGGGAACAGGGGTCTCAGAGCCAGAGACCCCCGATGCACATCCTGACTCCCCTAGACAGCTTTGTGACCTTGGGCAAGGTCTGAACCCCTCTGAGCTCAGGAGTCGGCTCCTATAAAAACCTGGAGCATCTCAGCCACCTCTCAGCGGCTGCAGGGATGAGATGCCAGGTTGAATGCACAATGTTCAGCATGTAGCAGGCACTCAGTTAAAGGCTGGGACACTGTCACCCCGGACCCGACAGCCGTCACCTCGTCCCTGAGAGGAAGGGTCGAAAGTCTAGTTACAGAGCCAGGCACTTTACTTTTGAGGGGGGATTCAGCGATTTTCACAGTGTTTTTGCATCAAACATGTCGCTAGCTCTGGCTTTAAATAGCACAGACGGCATCTGTCTGATTGACAAGTTCAGCTTGTTCGGAGCAGAACCCTCAGCGTCCCTGTTATTATACCGGACGTGGCGTTCGTGCGTATTTTCTATTTTCAAATAATACACGATTAGGCTTCTCTCTCTGAGAAGCTTTTTTTAAAACATGATGATAAAAGTAGATGCCATGCGGCCTCAAACCAAGCACATCCGTGACCTTGGAAAAGGAAAGGGGGCGTGGATTGGGGCGGCAGCCTGCAGCCACCTCTGCAGCCTCCAGCCAATGGGGCCCCAGGGAACCCGGGTGGCGGCGGGGTCACCGTGGGGTCAGCACGGTGGCAGGGCTGACTTCCCCCTCAGGCCCAGGAGGTGTCCTACCCGGGCCTTCAGTGCTTTCAGGGGCCCAAGGAAAGGTTTTCATTTCTTTAAAAATCGGGGCGGGGGGGAAGTTGAAGGTCAAAGAGATGTTTTAAATGTAACATTAATATATTTGTCTTTCTACCAACATAGTTATAAAATATAATTTTGCCATTGGTTAAATTGCACCCCCCCCACCCCCCAATTTATATGTCCTAACCCCTAGTACCTTAAAATGTAAATTTATTTGGCCCCAGTTGGGTGGCCCAGTGGGTTGGGGCATCGTCCCGTACACTAAAAGGTTGAGGTTCAATTCCTGGTCAGGGTACATGCCTGAGTTGCGGGTTTGAGCCCCGGTCCAGGCGCGTGTGAGAGGTAACCCATCAATGTTTCTCTCTCACATCAATGTCTCTCTTTATCCCTCTCTCCTTTCCTCTCTCTCTAAAATCAGTAAATGTATTTTTTTTTATTTTTAAAGTAACCTTACTTGAAAACAAGGTCATTTCAGATAAAATCAGTGAAGTGAATATGAGGTCATACTGGAGCAGGGTAGGCTCCGATTCCAGTATGACTGGTGCCCTTATGAAAAGGGGGCATCTGGACGCAGACTCGTCCACGGGGAGGAGGCCAGGGGAAGACGGGCATTCTGCCGTTTTGAGCCAAGAAACTACCAAAAGCCAGGAGAGGAGCCTGAAACAGATCCTTCCCAAAAGCCTTCGAGGGGAACGCGGCCCTGCTGCTGCCCCGTTGAGCCCCCGATCGTGGGCTCCTGGCCTCCGGAACCTGCGAGACCACACTCAGCCTCTGACGCTCTGTCACAGCAGCCCCAGGAAACTCATACCATTTTTAAGATTCTTCCTAGAGGAAGGGCCCCCAAGGTCCCAATGTGGCCCAGGGAGGCAGGGCTCTTCCCAGACTGTGGGAAGGACATGAAAAAAACACTGCGAATGACAATGACAATAAAGTAGCCACTGGGGAGCACTCCCCTTACCTACACCGTCTCAGCTCACTCTCCTGACACCCTGATTCCTCTTAACGGCCCTACTGTGCAGGGGAAGGAACCAAGGTGCAGCGAGGCTGAGTTAACTCGCTTCGGGTCACACAGCTATCACGTGGGAAACCAGGCTCCAGCCAGGTGGCGGGTTCCTGCTGAGACCGGTGGGATAAGCGGTGGGCGGGAGGCAGAGCAACCGGTGTGGCGGGCAGAGGCCAGGGCTCGGGCCTCCCAAGCAAATATCTGGATGCACGTGCGGAGGTTACAGCCCATACAAGGGCCCCAGTCCTGTGTCCTCGGCCTGGGAAGCAGCCTAGAGCCACGGATAGAAGGCTGGACTCGAGCCATCAGGAAAGGCTGCCCTGGGGCACAGCGGGATTGTCCCAGGAAAACCCACTGCCCATCCCAGGCAGGTGGTGCCTGGAGCGGGCGGCGAGGCAGGGCCCCCGGAAGGGGTCTGTGCCTATAGGTGGGCACAGGGGCAGGACATCAGGACCAAGGCCATGACTGAGCAAGAGACTGCAGGCCCTCCCCGCTCTGTGAAGTGACATCATGGGGTAGGCCCCTCAGTACTGTTTCCACTGGGATAACAGCCAACAGCAGATGGCAGAGGCAGAAAAAGTTCTGGCAGAAGGAGTTTCCCTGGCAACATCCATCCTAGCCGTGCAGAGCCTGTTACCAGGGTACAGACCTGGAGTTCTGTCTGCCCAGGTATGGGGGACACGGAACGGTGCCGTCTGCCCTTCACCCACCGCCAACACACCCCCGCCTTCCTTCTGCTGGCACAAAGGACAGAGGGCCCTTCGATCTTCCTACTCGTAGCTTATTTTCATTTCTTCCCTTTTTTTATCTTTGGTGCGTGCACTTGAAAAGCAGAAGGTAGTTAATGCAGAAGAGCCTGAACTGGTGGGCTTCTGGCGGGGCTGCGTGAATGAAGCCTCAAGAGCCCACCGTGACCCACGCCAGGCCGAGACGTGAGGGTCTGCATCTACAGAGTGGTCAGACGGGCTCGGCGCGCGAGCCCTGGGCCTGGGAGTTCTCTGCACACCTACTAAGCACCAGGAACTCCACCACAACCATCCCTTCTCACTAAGAAAGTAAAAGCAGGCCAGTCCGGGCTCTGGGCAGGCCACCGGGCGCAGGGGCCAGCCTGGGCGTGTTCTAAGTATCCCTGGTATTCGAAGTTCCCTTGCCCGAGCATCGCACAGACCACAAGTGCCTCCTGGAGCCAGCTGGCCCCAAGGCTGACCTGGAGTAGCCAGCATGTGGTCACAGCCCTAGGACGCCCCCCAAAGAGGCAGCCAACACCGTCGGTGTCCCTCTGGCCACAGGACGCTCTGCTCGCCACTCAGGGCTGGGGGCCAGGGCTGAGCAGGGAACTCTGGCTCCTGCCCGTGGCCTCTGGCCACTTCCCCTCCCAACGCCAGCTACAAGAGGTCCCCTGAGGCTCCGGCCTATCCTCACGGCCCCTGGAGGCAATCACCAATTCCAGCCTTCATTCCCTGGCTCGGTGGGGAGCTGTCCAGGACGCCTGGGGAAAGAGGTTGAATTTCGAGTTCCTCCCATGATTTATGAGAGTTGCATTCAATTAACGGGGTATCGATTTCTGCACAGCTGGCCAGCGTGCTCGCTGGGAGTTGTTATTTTATTAGGAAGCTGGGCACTTTCCTTTACAAACACGGAGACTCCCACACACAGGTGCGTGCGGACACACGGACCGAGAGACACAAGCATGTACAGCCAGAAACGGAGCGCTGCAGACGGGATGGGAGTTCTCTCTGGTCTGTCAGTCAGTCTGTCTCCCCTCAGACACCACATGGGACACAGGGAGCCCCCACCTTAGTGTCCAGCCTTCCCTGCATTTTTACTGTTCCTTTCTCAGCCCCTCTTCTCCCCCATCCAGAGCCCCTGATGCCGCGTGGGCGGTGGGGGGGCGGGCTCTGAGCAGGTGACCTCGGATCTGCCAACCCCTCCAAAGGCAAGAGCACTATATATATATACACGCACATACATATATATATAATACATATATATATATAATACATATATATATATAATATACATATATATATATGTACGATAGATAATAGACATCTTCCCACTACTGAAAGGAACGGGGTTGGAGGTGAGCTGTGTGGGATTCCATCACATGGGGAAGGGACCGGTGCCCATGAGTGAGGCAGAAGCAGGGCGTTGAAACCGGGCTGGGGGGACAGGACACCCACCCCCAACCCCACTCCAGGGCCCAGCTTTCTCCTGGAGGGTGTTTTTAACACGTCATATATGCGTTTTATTTAAGACACACTGAGATCTCACTGTATATGCCTTGTATCTTGCCGCTTTTACTTTTTTTTTTTTATCCTCACCTGAAGACATTTCTTTCGTTGCTTTTAGAGAGAGAGAGAAACAGCAATCTTAGAGAGAAGCATCGATTGGCTGCCTCTTGTGCACACCGGAACCAGGGATCGGGGATTGAGGATCAAAGCCACAACCTAAGCAAGTGCCCTGACCGGGAATCAAACCCACAACCTTTCGGTTATGGGACAACGCTCCAACCAGCTGAGCTACACCGGCCAGGACAGTTCATTAAATATTTTTAATATGATTTTTAGTGGTTACGTTTCACTGTCATGTTATCCTGTATTGATCCTTTTCCAGTTGTCTTCTTAACAGTAGCGTATAGATAGATGTGTCTATTTGGTTGTACCTTCAGCGATAAAAGTTGTATAATTAGCCCTGGTTGCTGTGGCTCGATGGATTGAGCGTCAGCCTTCGAACCAAAGGGTCACCGGTTCGATTCCCCAGTCAGGGCACATGCCTGGGTTGCGGGCCAGGTCCCAGGTACGGGGCGCATGAGAGGCAGCCACACACTGATGTTTCTCTCCCTTTCTTTCTCCCTCTCTTCCCCTCTCTCTAAAAATAAATAAAATCTTTTTTTTAAAGTTGTATAATTAAAACACATTTGCCAGCTTGATAAGCTGTTTTCTGAAAAGTGGAATTTTTATTATTGGTGAAGTTGGCCTTTTTTCCTGTATTCTTTGTCCATTAAACGTCCTTTTGCCTCCAGTTTTGCTTGTTTGACATAAACACTGCCATCCACACTTTCATCGAGTTTGTGTTTCCCAGACACGTCCTCCTTTCCTTGCATTGTCATTTCTGACTCACTTGGTTTTAGGCCTGTCTTACAAACCACGTGTCTGTGTCTTTGGTTGGGCTGTTTAACCCACTCACATTTATCGTCACATTCCACAGGCTTCCACCCTGGAGGACTGGCTGACCCACCCTCCCTCCCGGCGGCCTGGCCTCTCTCCAGCCCTGCAGGCAGACGAGCTCGCAGACGGCTCACCGCAAGGCTGTCCCGTTAGGAACGAGCACACCCCGGAGCCGGGCCCCGGCACCGGTGCTGAGAGAAATGAGGTGTGTCTTTTAAAACGGAGCCCAAAGTTGTCTTAACGGGCCAACGTGCCCTGCCCCACCGCCGCCCCTCACTTACATGCAGACCCCCAGGGAGGCTGTGCTTCCAGGTCCTGCGGCCCCAAAAGCTAAGGGGGTGGACGGGGAGGGGGGGCCAGAAACGTTTCTGAGTTTTTAAATAAAGCTTCTTTTTAAAACAAATTTTTATGGGGAAGAAGGAAGTCCTCATCTCATTACCCACAGAGAAGAATTGTGAAGTATTGCCTTTCTGCCGCCTTTTCTGCAGTATTTTATTTTTATTGAGTTTTGCATGCTATGCGGTCCAACTCTATTTATAATCACACAACTGCTTTTTGCACATTTTCCCCCTACTGTGAAAATCCCCACGTCTCCCCGTCAACATACTTTCCAATGGCGGCCTAGGCGACCCCCATGACCCCCAGCCCCCACGCAGGCATGCGACGTCTGCTCGCTTCCTCCCCAGTGGGCCCAGAAAGGGTCGTTCAAACTCTCTAACACTATTAAAAAAGCCACAGGAACCACAGTGTCAAAGCACTGTTTCTGGAGCTAAGATTCCTTCCCTAAGACGGGTCCCCAGGGCAAAATGACCGGGTCAAGGGCATGACCGTGTTTGTGTTCGTGTTCGCGACTCTGCGCCCACTGCAGCTGGCGCCCTGGGTCCCAGAGGCGGCACCGCAACCGCGCGGGGAGGGCTGGGCAGGCAGCACCCACAGCCCTGGACACACCCTCCGCTTCTGCCTCTGAAGCCAGGGCGCTGCACTGCTCCCGAAATGCCCGGCCCCACTCCCGAAATGTGGGGCTCGACAGGCCCCAGTCGTGATGGATTGTTGCTTTTTCCCAGGATGGAGCTGGGAGGCGGCGAGTGCCCCACCGTGGGGGAGAGGAAGGGCAGGGAACTGGAGGGGAGGGAGGAGAGGCCAGAACTGGAAGAAACCCAGACACGTGGAATGTGCCGGCAACCGTACCCTCCGGAGCCCTCTGCCCACAGTGGGGTGCTCAGCCCTCACCCCGGGGAACAGACCTGTGGGCAGGCAGGAGAGTGGGAAGGGCTAGAGAGGGCGAGAGGCTGGCTCGCAGGGGACAGCCACAGCCTCAGAGCAGATCCACCCGGGAACACAGAGAAGAAAATGGTCCCGCGACCCAGAGGGAGCTCCAGGTGAGCCCAGCGCCTTCGCCAACATCTCCCCCCCCCGCACCGCTGCCACTGGCCCCTCGGTCTCTCAGCCTCCCTCCCTGCTGTCCTCGAGCCGTTCGTCACAGAGCAGTCAGTGATCTTTTAAAAAGAGAAGCCAGAATCTGTCCCTCCCTGGCTTCAAGCCCTCCAACAGCCTCCCGCAGCTCTCAAAATAGTGTCCCCGCGGTCCCGAGCAGAGCTGCCGGGGCCCGCGCCACCTGCCTGCTGACCTCTCCCACCCTCCCCGCAGTCTGCCGTGCTGGCCTGGGCACTGGCCCTTTACCTCCAAGGTACCAAGCTGGCTCCCACCCCAGGATGCTTGGCCGAGCCGCTCTCCCTGCCTCAGACCTCTTCTCCCAGTGCCGCCCGTGCCAGGCTCCTTCCCATCCTTCCGAGTCGAGCTCAGGTGTCGCCCGCTCAGGAGGGCCTTCCCGGGCCACACCGCCCCCGCTTTGAACTGCCCTTTCCTAGGCACCTACCCCCAACCCTTCAGGGCGCAGGTCAGGACCTGACCTTACCTCAGTTACTTCTTCTCCCTGGGTGCCGCCTATCTCCCCCACAGGAATGAGGACAACAGACATCGCTGTGTCCCCAGCACCTGCGGCAGTGCCTAGCGCTCAGTAGGTCCAATGCGTATTTCATGAGCGGATCTCTTTAGTTTATTCAGTCAGGTACTCGGGGCCCTGGAGGGTGGGGCGTCATCGAACGGGGACCCAGCACACGGCCGTAGAGCCCCCCAGAGGCCCAGTTTCCCGTGGGGGCGGAGCCCCCGCCGGGAGCCAAGCACTGTGCCGGGCTCTCCGTTCCAGTAACACAATTAATCCCAGGCTCCAGGGCTGTCATTTTAGTGCCTACATTTTTCTAAACCAAAAAATCAGAGCAAAGGTCAAACAAAGGGCTCTCTCCCTGAGCTGTGAATGAATTGATATGAAAGGTCTTGCCAAGGGGCTAAAATCGAACCCACACACGAGCCGCACGCACACAGAGTACATGGTTGGAAAGGGGGGCTCTGGCGTCAGCTGGCCTGGGCCCCGCTGGGTCCAGCCCCGTCAGAGCCGTGCACCTGGGAGCAGGTTCCGGAACTCCTCGGGGCCTCGGTCCCCTCCTTGTTGGAGGGGGTCTTTGAGGACAGGGCCACAGCGGGCCCGGGAGCTGGGCCCGGGCCTCTCCCCGCTCCCCGCCCTTGGGACACACGCTCTGGCCGCCGTTCCCACGCTGGGAGCTGTCTCCAGGACGCCGCCGTGGGAGCACAGTGTCGCTGAGACCATCTGGACAGCACCACCTGACTGGCGCCAGTTAAGGCCTCCCCGTGAACGCCTATGATTCCGGCGGGTGGGTTAGATCCACTTGTGTCACCACCGCCCAACACAAGCCCCCCCACAAGTTCTCTTGTCCTTCAAACCTGCCACCTTCCCATTGGGAGCCGCGGCCTCTTTCTCTGGAAATGCCTGGAGCTTGGCTTTTGCCTCACACACAAGGGCTAAGACGTAGCTTTTCTGCAAATTGTCTCAAAGTGTGGATTTCAAACGTAATTTTTATCAGAACACTTTTAGCAAATCACACTGGCTGAGGTATAGCTTTTCCTAAACTGTCAAAGTGTGGGTTTCCAGTTAATTCCTCGGCAGCCAGAACACATTGAGCAAAGCCACCTTATAAAGGCCCCCAATAACTAAAAGGTCTCCCTGGGATGGCGGGGCCCAAACCCCCTCCCCCGCAGCAGCCACGTCAGGGGGCCAGGACTCCCAATCAGGACACCCTGACTTCATTCTCTGGGGTCCGGAGGCCACGGACATACCGATGACAGGCAATGTGGATGTACACCACCTGGGGTCCTGGGGACACCGCTGAGGTGTGTGGGACAGTAACGCAAACTCTTGGGAATCTTTGCACGTTCTGGTCTCAGCAGGGGAATGCTTAGAATAGATAAAGCCGAAAATTCTTTTTGGCAAAGATGGCACGGTCCATTGGTGGAGGACAGATGGCCATCACTGTCTATGTGGACATCTACACATGCCCTTGAAAACGGACAGAGCTCCAAATTGTCACGATGCCACCTACAGAGGGTGAAAACCACACACTGTGCATTTATAACATGCAGGCACACGAAACGCAGGTGTAGAAGCACCCAGAATGGGCTGAAAATGTGTCAGGAATGCTCCAAATTTGGGAAGGCGCTCGTCTCCAGGGGGAAGCAGTTAAAGGACCCTTTAGCTTTCATCTGTGATGTTTTGTTAAAAAGGAAACGAGAAAGACAGGCTGCCATAGTGACGACGCGAAGAGCTGTCGACTCGGGGGGGTGGAAAGGCACTCTAGCTGTGTCACCGGGTGGCTCTCTGTATTCTTGACATTTCCTCCAGAATCACAGAAAGCGGATGACCGGCACACCCCCGCTGGGCTCTGGGGGTGCCGCGCCCCGGGGGCCTCCCCTCCCCCACTCCGT
>PVJD01011962.1:0-42789 GCA_004026545.1 Mormoops blainvillei | reverse complement strand
TGAATCTCTCTGATGGCTAGTGATGTTGAACATCCTTTCATGTGTCTGTGAGCCCTCCGTATGTACTCCTTGGAGAAGTGTCTACTCAGGTCCTTTGCCATTTCTTAATTGGATTGTTTATCTTCCTGGAATGGAGTCATGTGAGTTCTTTATATATTTTGGAGATCAAACCCTTGTCTAATGTATCATTGGAAAATATATTTTCCCACACGATTGGCTCCCTTTTCATTTTGCTTATGTTTTCTTTAGCTGTGCAGAAGCTTTTTATTTTGAAGAAGTCCCATTTGTTTATTCTTTCCTTTATGTCCCTTGTTGTAGGGAACATATCTGTGAAAATATTGATGCATGGAATATCTGAGATTTTCCTACCTATGTTCTCCTCTAGGACTTTTATGGTGTTGTGACTTATATTTAAGTCTTTTATGTATCTTGAGTTTATTTTTGTGTATGGTGTAAGTTGATGGTTGAGTTTCACATTTTTTGAATGTAGCTGTCCAGATCTTCCAACACCATTTGTTGAAGAGGCTATTTTTACTCCATTTTATGCTTCTGCCCCTTTTGCTGAGTATTAGTTGACCATAGAGACTTGGGTTTATTTCTAGGCTGTCTTTTCTATTCCATTGATCTATGTGTCTGTTCTTATGTCAATATCAGACTGTTTTGATTACAGTGGCTTAGTAATACAGTTTGATATCAAGTATTATGATCCCTCCTACTTTGTTCTTTTTTCCATAAATGACCCTGAATAGCCACAGCAATATTGAATGTTTTTATTTGAGCTTATTCTTTTATTAAGTGTGTTTTATTTGAGCTTTCTAAGCACTTTTAAAATTTCTACTGGACCTAAAGTATTACAAAGTTTTGTCACAAGGTTTTTATTTTCTATATTATTGCAAAAGCTAGACAAGTCTTAAAGAAAATAGATTCATATGCAGTGGGTGGGTAGAAGGAATGGAAATTTTATAAATAACCTAAAAATTAGCTTTGATGGAAAAATTGAGATAATATAGTCCTAAGCAGTTTCATTTAAATATCTAATTTTAATGATAGATATTTTTGTGAAAATCAGAATATTGAAATGCATAGGCATGGATTTCCATTATTGATTGGAATGATATGTTGTTATTACTATTCTCATTTAATCAGCTAATCGTCATTGTTTGCATATCCGAATCACTATGCTACACACTTAAACAGTATTATCTCATATGATCATTATTATAAATTTTTGAGATATTATTTCAATTTTTAAATTATTTTTATTATTGTTCAACTATAATTGTCCCCATTTTTCCCCATTGTTCCCCTTTGCCCTGCCCACCGCCTCCCACTCAATCCTCCTCCTACTGTTCTTGTCCATGGGTCCTTTAAACATATTTTTTGACTTGACCCTTTACCTTCTTTACCCCTTTATTCTTCTCTCCCTTCTCCTCTGGTAACTGCCAATTTATTCTTTATTTGATGTCTTTGGTTCTATTTGTGGAATCTAATCTACAAAACAAACAAGTGAACAAAATAGCAAAAAAAATCTCCATTTTCATATGAAGAAATTAAATCATTCAAAAATTAAGTAATTATCTGTAATCACACATATATTTTGGTTTTGAAGCTAGACACTTTTATTTTTGAAGAACTTTTATTTCTGTGAAGTTTAATATGTTGGGGAAAAATAATCATAGTACTTTACTAATTTACATCATCAGTAAAGCATATTTGTAGATGATTTTGGATGAATAAACAGAAAGTTTTATTAAAGGGATATTGTACTCTTGAAACTAGTATAACCAATACAAGATTGTATACCAACTGTACTTAAGTAAAAAAAATATATACAAAAGATATCATACAGGTAATATAATAGTTAGAAACATTGTGGAAAGAGGGCTCCAGGATAATTGCCAATAAACATCCAAAATCACTGCAGAAGCGGTAGCAAGGACAGCAACAGAAATTCACCTGCTACCACCAATGGCTAATGCTCATGTCTGCAGCCCAGAGATTATTCACATGGCAACTAATGCCAGTAGTAATGCCTCCTATGCACTAGGGGGCACTATCAATGCCCTCTAGGCATCAGGAAATGGAGCTTGCAACCATGGGTGAAGTCAAAAACCAGACGTTTCTGCTATTCTCCTTGCCATGTATCACAGATTCAGCTTCTTCATTCATTCTATTCCAAATCATGTTTCCATGATTTATCTTAGCTGTATGGTGATCAGGGCTTCTTGTATCTCTTTTAAGGTGTCAGAACTTCTGAAACTTGCCATTCCCCCAAAGTTTGCAAGAATATTAATAAAATATTAGACTACCATAAAGCATGAACAATTCAACATTCAAGCTCAAGAACTCTGCTTTTTTGTGGGGGGAATGAGGGGATACTTCTGCAACAGTTTAATTCTTGTTTCTGCTCCTGGGTGTCCATGTTTACAATTACTGCAAATTCTCCAATGGTGCCTTTGACTTATTTTGTATAGTCAATATAGTACTATGTTTAGCAGATAATAAAAGTTTGTGTCATAGAATCTCAAAACTAGTGATTGTGAATTTTGAAGGTATTATACAGCACACTAATATCTAGGAACTAGATTATTCCACGACAGATAATTAGAGGTATTAAATGATAACATTATTTTAGTACATCCAAAGAACCATGGACAAAGAAGTCAAGAAAAAGGTGCTTTTTCATAAAATTCAAGATATATTGTGTTATTTTTCTAGCTAGGAGCACATCCAGACGCAGATCAATTTATTATAAAGGATAATAAGCAGAAGCCAAGATACTTTAATTGTTTATCTTTCTTTCTTTATTCTTATAGGTAAGCAAGTTTCAATTCATATTTGACTTGCATCAAAAATTTGATTTTAAACATGGTGATGAAGTAGGTTTTTATGGAGAATTAGGAAGAGCACATCTATCCAATTCTTCATTTTGGGTATTCATTTTATATTATTTGTAGATAGTTGATAAACAGAGATACCTGTAGGCTGTCATAGGAGGTAGACATTTTTCAGAATGAAGTAGTCCTAAAGCTAACTGTATTTTATAAAATGAATGGCCCTTTTAAAGTCACAGCTTAAGCGAGGCAAGCAATAAACACTCAGGATCTGCTCTTACTAGCATCAAAACATTTCGTTTAAACTTTATTACAGATTAATTAGAATAACAAAGTGTTAATTTCAGGAGGAAAGTCCACGTTCCTTTAGGACCTCTAAAAATGCTACAGTTGAGGAAACTGAAGACAGAGAAGTTAAACGCCGTGGCATAAGTAAGACGCACAATGGAGAAGAAAGCCAAGTCAAGTCTCTTGCCCTCACAGAATACCTACTAGTACATGGCACTGCCTGTTTCAGTGCCCGGCAGTAGTGATAGTCGAAACAATGTTTGCCCTTGTGAGTCAACTCCCTGTGTGTATTGTGCCTCAATTTTAAAATATAGTACACTAAGAATCTGTCTTTATAGATAAAGAACACTGGTGCATTGAAGAAACACAGTTACTTTAAGTTATCTAAGTACTTAAGAAAAAAAGAAAATCACAGTGTGTATCTTAACCATTACTTCCAATTTTGCTTACATATTTGCACTTGAAACATGACCGATGGATATTATTAACTCAATAATACCCTACGAGCAATTCCCACCTTAGAACTAACTATTAGATTGAAGAATTAAATAAAATTGATGGTGTTCCCTGGCTGTTCTGTATAAGGAGCAGAGTGGGGACAACTACACATAGATCTTCACTGATGATTCACATGTGAAGGAAATGCTTCTCAACATGAATGGTGACTCTGGTCAGCCATTTCCCTGTATCCTGAACAACATATTTGCCCCTGGAAAGCTTTTTTTCCACCGCAACTCTTGGAATAGCCATGGAGCCAGTTCTGTAAAATTTCCTCAGGGAAGACAATTCGTGTTTGCAGAGGGGTCCTCAGTAAGAAAGCCCGGCAGGCTGCTCGCTTCTCTTTCTTCCAGAGAAAATAGTGGCCAAGGCTGCTGGATTCCAAAGTGCCGACAGACCTTACGCCTCCTGTGGCCTGCTGATCCTCACAGCGGGTTCCGGTGTTTCGGATCTGGCCAAGACAGGCCTGTCAGAAAAATATTGCTTGGAATAGTCTTTAATACAAATGCAGAATAAATGTGGGTTTTGGCTTCATTTATATGGTATTTAAGTTATTTTGCTGCTGCTCTTTTGAGGGCTGGGTGTCTGAATGTCACGATACTGAACACCCCCAGAAAATAAGTTTTTTATTTCCAACGTTGCATAATAAGCCTGGGGCCCCGCTAAGCCTCATTAATGGGAAACTAATGGTTCAACAACAACAAGGAGGAAATGCCAATGAAGCACAAAGTTGTTCCGACTAAATTATTTCTCACCCCAGCAGGCTTGCTGTATTTGACATTTTATGAAATCAGCCAAAATGGAAGAAAAAACTACTCCTGGAGGGGGCTTTGACGTCAGACTGTTGGGAGTCTCCAGGGACAGCCGACACTCCTGACAAGGTCTGAAAGTGTGAGTTAGGATACTGGTTCTTGTAATTAGTCATTTATTATGGGCATCTTGTTTTCCATAAATGTATTCCATATTCATGAGTTAGAGGCTTACCCCGAGAGCGGCAAAAAGTAGCAGTAAGCAGGCAGAGGGGGAGAGATCGTCAGGCAGTCTAGAGTGCACAGTCTTTTTATGTATCTCTCCATGCCTCATGTTTGCTTTTACTTTGTCTAAGCACAAACTGCTAGGGAAAAAAAAACCTGGAAGAAAACAAAGGTGCCTTTGCCAATATGACGTTTTGCTTTGAGAAGCCCTTAAATTGCTGAGGGAAATCCACTATAAATGGGATCAGGTCATTCATTTATGTTCTGTGTAAATATCATTTAAAGATACAACCTCCACAGAGTACGTTTTCCTGAGGGCAGGCATTTGGAGGACTAAGAGGGAAGCATTCCTCACAATCGACGACTCAAGTAAGGTGCTCTCAGCATCCCAGCATGCCCTTGGTGCAAATACTGGGTATATTGATTACATTGGCACTTAATGGATACACCCTGGAAAATATAACCTTTAACTTATGGATGAACAAATACTAGAGAGCAAAACTGAAAGCTTTGTCTAAGTTTTCATATTTTCTGTGTGTTTGCACAGAAGACATACTGCTTGCTTTTTTGGCATAAACAATTACAGAATATTTCGAAGCTCTGTTTAGAATGAGAGCCAATTCTTAGCTACAGTTTGGATAAATCTAAAATGCTGATGGATATTGTCTAATTGTTTTTTATACACTTTATATTTATCTCTCATAGACTTTCAAACTTAAGTTTATATAAATTTAATTGATTAGTACCTGCTGATCAATTAAATAGAATCCCTCAAAAACACTAATTTCTTAGTGTTTACATAGTAAAGTTCAAATATTCAACAAATTTATTCACACATATAGGTTATTTTTCAATATAATGCTTTCCTCATAACAGAAACATCTTTGTGATTTCTTTAAAACATTTAGAGTTTTAATTCATGGTTACTCCAAAATAAAATAGAGTTAACAATCTAACATTAATTGTATAATGTGACCATTTTTATGTGTATAAGGAGGCTTAACTTGAAACAATGTTGGTCCCTTGTGTTTATATTTTTCTATTTAGTTCTTAAGATATACCATTAAATATATTAATTATAGAAAAATTAGAGGTTTTCAAGCACCGCATATCAAAGTTACTCAAATATTACAAAGATGAAATGTCCATTTCATAAAGCAGGATCCTGGATAAAAATAGTGTTTCGACTGAAGGAGCACTGGATTGGTAGAGGGCAAGGTTTCTAGTCCTTAGTCTCCCCTTAATAGCCACCTGGGTTTGTGTAAGTCACTTAACCCTGTTTGTCTCCTGTGTCTGCCTGTCTCTAAAATGAAGGTATAATGTTAGCTTTTCTTTTCTAAAAGAGGTTAAAAGAATCAAAAGACTAAATACAGGAGTTCTTAACTGTAAAGTCCTGTTTATGTGTAAAAGGTATTGTTATAATCACTGGGTTGAGTAAAAAAGAAAAATCATTCCCTATCTATGTATGTCCTTTTTAGGGTATGCAAAATCCCAAAAGAATGGCTCTCTTAGTTTTTATGGTATTAGGAAAATTAAAGCTGAATGAAAGATATGCTTTCTGACTACACAGACCACAAAGGAATGTATTTGAAAATGGCTTATACTTGTTAAAATTATGCCTTGGTTTTTACTTTATATATTACATGCTAAATTTAGTGCCTGGAAATCAGAAAGGAGGATTATATCAACAAAGAACAGCGCAGACCATAGAATAAACCTTTTCTAATACTGGTGCACATGTGGGCTTACTGCAGGATACCCTGTAACCCTGCATAAACAGCATAATTAGGGCACCCAGGAAAATGCTTATGTACCATAGTTTAAATCAGAAAAGTAAATCTTGAGTACCGTCTTCATCCCATAGTTAGATTAAAGAGTTTGGTTTATATTAAATCATGGCAGATTTATTAGGTTTAAAATTTAGAAAAAACTGCTTTTTCTCTTGTATGATGTTTTTTAAGTAGTAATATAATGGTTCGTGAAGGCAGGGTCATTGCTTGATGTAGGTTTGCTACCTTGCACGGACATCACCAAGGTGCAATGGACAACAGTGAGAAACACATGGAGTGCTCAGCGACTTCTTCACTTTTCTTTGTCATCTGATATTCGCTTTCTTGCAACTCCTTAAACACTGCCCCTAAATGTTCTTCCAACCCAACACCATTAGCAAAGCATACGAGTCTCCTCTCCCTGCTAGGAAACTGGTGGATTAATCTGGATACCACAGCTGACCTATCTATCTACTAGGAGGTCTATCAAAACCATAACAAAACTTCCTAGGGTCAGAAGGTTTACTCAGTTTTCGGAAGTGGTTGAACTTTATAGTTGAGGATATATAAATAATTTGGGTCATTCCAGTTACTCATTTGTTAAAATTAATAATAAAGTATTATAAATGTTGGTTTATATCCCTTATATATGCCTCACTGTCTTACATCTATTTATGAATGAATTGTCACAGCTTTATGTCGTTTAAAGCTTTAGGTTGACAGTTTTTAAGTGAAACATTAACCTTGGTAGAATGCCAAGTCCAGTACCAATTAGAATACACTCAATATTGGTTCGGTCAAATATGTTAGTGTATACCTGTCTACATTGAACAAGAATGCTGAGATACAAATTAAATTCCACCTTTAATTGTTTATATTCAGGGAAATTGAAAGGAAGACTTCAAGGCTATGCAAAAATTTCAGTATTACTTAGGAAGAGTGAATGGCAAGGACTTATACATAAAGGATAATAAGGCATTTGGCAAAATTTATATTACCTGGAAGAGAATGTATATACATATGCGAAATTTTCGTGTGTGGACAAATGCACACATATGTGTATGTGTGCATTTACTATATACATTAAATGCATTTACTCATATATATATTATAGACACACACCCTTAAGGTTTACTGTAATCTTAACCAAAGCCTAGTGAGAATAACTGGCAAACAGCAGTGACATCCAGCCAGTTCTCCACTCCAAGAGTAGGCTTGTTGGGAGAAGCTACTCAGCCATGCTCTTCAGGGATGGAGGGTGCTATTGGGCAGACAAGAGTAGACAAGCCCCTATCTAGGAATTCAATCAATGCTGGTGAATCTTTGGTAATATTAGGGGTAGGGTTTTTAATTTAAAGTCACAGTTCTTAACATGGATTTAAATTTAAATGGTTTCAACTATCAGGTAGCCCATCCTTCCTAGATTCTTTCTCTACATGCCCTTCTTGGCAAGCTAGATTCACTGGTAAAACAGAAAATTTTAGCCCTGCTTTTCTTTTCTCAGGATGGAAGTCACATGGTTTATGTAATGAACAAGGATTGGCTGTTTGTCACGTGCTCTCCTCTGGACTGGTCGGTATTAAAATAAATCCTTTCAGGGAAGGTGATCAGGATCCTTTATGAACCTCCTTTCTTTGAATTATTATGAGACACCAAACAAACAAATTTTACTCATTTGAAATAGGGTTCCCTTTCTTCAAATTGACAGATTAGTTCTATAGAAATATAGACTAAGAAGATTTTCTGAGAGAGGAAATAATTCACTTCAATAAAGCAACCCATGCTTGAAAAGAGACTGAAATGTAGAACAAAATTTATTAAAATAAGAATAATTAAAATAGATATACATTAGCACTTAATAATAAACCAGGGATTGTGTGAACATGTCATTTGTTTTTAATCCACAAACTGGTAAACTGGTACAATTAACTATTGAATATATAAAGGAACAAAGGTGGTTCTTTCCTTCATATATTACTGCAATACAGATAACAAGTAATAGAGGCCAAAGTTGGGTCTCATATTATATTGCTTCATTCCTACAGAGATCTCTGCTATCAAAGGTTATGATATATAGATCTGTGACATAAAGAGAAACTTGTGGGAAACTAGATTTGTGTGACATAGAAAGCAAAGAAATCGAATATTTATTTACTCCTAAAATGAACTCAGAATTTTATAGGAAATTATCTTGAACTATGATGTAGTTCATGATGTAGATCTTAAATTCAAACACGTTTTAAAGTGCTCAAACCACGTAGCTTCCCATTAGCAATAGTGGGATTCATATTTATGTGTCTGATTCCATGATCCTGAGACTGTTAAGGACACCACTCTGGGACTTCGTGTTCCCATAGTATGTGCAAGGCATTATCTGCCATGTACTTAGTGTTTGTGACTGTTGGTTTTACACAAAATTTATTTTAGAACCACAATGGCCATGTACTTTCGTATTAAGCTTTTGATATCAGATTATTGCACAGTTTAATAGGTTTTCTCCAAATATCTGAGTAGATATAAGAAAAAGTAACATATTCCTAAAAAATGTGGCATGCTTTTCAAGACATAAGCATCTTTCTTCCGCAGCTTACAAGGCAGCATCTGAATATGTGTAGATCAGAATTTAAAGTAAATTATTAGGAAAGATGAAAGGTTCAACTAAAAGCTTATCTGATATCAGATGAAATGTAGACTAATTGGAGCATTGCCCAAGCATCCCTCTTACTTATTTGTCTACTTTGAAAGTCACGCGAAGTGGTAACTAGAACTGGCCTGACAAAGAGCTTGCCAATATAATGATGCTTTCCTTTGTAATTACTCTATTTTGGGGCTTCAGTTACAATAAAAACAAATGCTATAACTTGTCAAATCAAAGTTAAAAGGCTCTCATTGACAATACAGAGTTGAGCAAAAGTAGGTTTACAGCTGTTTGCATGGAAAATAAATCAATAATTAATAAATAATAATACAAGAATAAACTCTGTTTCACATACACACAATCATAAACCTATGTTTGCCCCACTCTGTACATTACCTGGTGGTAACCCAGAGTAAAAAGGTGGCAATAAATAAATAACCAGAGAATGAAATAGAGCATAACTGTCATGGAAATGATGAAAATTAACACTATTTGAAGAATATGGCTATAAAAGAATAATAATAATAAAAACCACTCAATCCAAAACACTACTGGATGATTTACGTATCACATGTACAATCACTGTAGATGTGTTTTAAGCACAAGGCTTAAGTGAATGTCTAGACAGCTAATTGATTTATTTTTATTGAAATTTGACTTATTTTAAATGTCATCCTCAATCATTTGATATTTTACTTGAATATTTGTTTTATAAATAACTCTGTCATATTATATTTGTGTATTTGTATTAGCAGTATACTGCTTATATAGTATGGTTTTTGTTCTTTCAGTTTTGTTAACCTTCATCTATGAGCAAAAATGTGTTAAAATGTATTCATTTGTCTCTATCCTAGTATAGTGATTCTTCAAGATTCATTCTCTCTCTTATTTTTAAAAAATAATAACTTTTGCTTTTAAAGGGTGTGATGGCATTATTAGATTTCTTACTAAATAATATTACTGTGCTTTGTTTATTTTGACAAAACAATCAGCTTTTGATTTATAGAAATTATAAAAGTGAAATTTAAAATTATTGATTTTTCCATAGCAAAATTCTTTACATTAATAACCTTGGGCTATAATATTAAAATTTTTAAATGATCATTCCCCTCCCTTTTTAGATTTTGATTTCAATATGTATATCTAAAATTTATTTATATTTACTTTACATAGGTTATGACATGCAGATTGTAATAAGTCTTAGAACTTTTCAAAAGAGATGAGTATCATATATTGAAACACTCCATAAGAAACTAATCTAGAGGATTTGAGCAGGTGATGAACTTAATGATGTCATCTAATAATAAAGAAATTATACTTTAGAAGAAGAAACTATTCCAAATCAACAAAAAGTAGGAATCTACTTTTTAAAAAAGATATCATGAAGTTTAAAACTATAAATGCCATATTTACAATTTGATTAATTTTTATTTTAACTAATGCAAAATGCATAGTTCTAAATGGTATGTATCAAAAAATAGTAAGTTTGTGGTTTAACAAATAACATAATTCAAATAAATATATCCCAAAATTCTATGTATTGTGAATATAACTAGATTTTTAGTGGATTAAAAAACTGGTACATTTACACAATGGAATACTACTCAGAAGAAATAAAGAAGGAATTCCTACCTTTTACAACAGCATGAATGAAACAGGAGACTATTATGCTAAGTGAAAAAAGCCAGTGGGTGAAAGACAAATACCATACGATCTTATCTATAAGAGGAACCTAATGAACAAAACAAACAAATGAGCAAAATAGAACCAGAGAACCAGAATATATACATTTCTATATGTATTTTATCTCATACAGAAATCCAACTTCCTTCTGGATTTCTTTAATTTAATTTTTAAAATTATTTATTCAAATTAAAATATCCAATTTTAAACCTATTACATCAGTCAAAATTAGATATAATATATCAGAGAGGAGATAATGGTTCAAACTAGAGTGGTAGCAAAGAGGTTAAGACAAAAGGTCAGATTCTAGATGTACTGGAAAAGTAGAGCATATAGAAATTTCTGATCAATTGGTTCTGGAATGAAAGAGAAAAAAGACTAAAAGATAAGTCTAGCCTTTTTAGCCTGAGAAATTGGAAGCATTTTGCTTTTGTCTATTTTCATCCTAGAAGGATCATATTTGAATAAAAATGTATCAAGTTTTCAGTTTTGGCTACATTTAATGTGAGACTGCCTATCAGACACCAAAGTGGAGGTGCCGAGAAGACAGTAAAACAGAATACAGTAATTCTGGATACTGGAAATGCATCTTTGTGAAAGGCATGACTTTGAGATATATAACTGAACATATGATACCATGGGAAAGAAAAAGAAAAGAAAAGAAAAAGAAAAAAGACAAAAGAGTAGACTGGAAGACAGGAATATGTAAGGGTTTAGGGCCAGCAGTGAGAAATCACAGCCAGGGGCAAAATCTGCCATGTATTTTCATAAATAAAGTTTTATTGGAACACAGATGTGCCAGTTTTCTTCCATATTGTCTATGACTTATTTCAAACTACAATTCCTGAGTAGAATAGCTGCAAGAAAGATTTTATGATCTGTAAAGTATAAACCATTTATTATCTGGTCCTACACAGAAAAAATTTACTGACCCCTGTTCAAGAAGAAAGAGGTTAGCAGACTAAAATTGGATTACTTTTCACTCCATAACAGTCCTACTTAATACTTATTTGGTCTAGAATTCAGAACAAGTAAATAATAAACATTTTTAATTTTTGACAAGCTTAAGAGCAGTATAGTAATAATCACCCAAACTAAGATTAAAATAGAAAACTTGCACCTAGAACACAATAGCTAATACTACACTATTACATTTTGTCTTGGATAAATAGTCCAAAAGTGAAACCAAGTGTAATGGTTATTTTAACTAATTAACTAATTCTCTTATTAAATTAAGTCAGTGCTGAAAATGTCTGTGTGTGCTGTATTATGATGGAAAAGAGAGAAATGGCACTGCAAAGGAAGTCACACAATAAGGAACAGTAATAAAGCTAATAGGTTTCTACCCTGGAAAGTTCCTATAATTTTAGCACTGAGAGGTTGCAACAGAGAATAAATTCAAGGAGTTTGTGAACCCATGAGATTGGTTGCAATTATTATATTCCAACTAAAAAGAACTTTAACAATATGAACTAATATTTATTTTAATAGAGTTCATGATTGGGACCTTCTAATTCAAATTGTCGTGGTTGTTGTACATGGGACAAGTGGAGAATTTATGTTATTTGGATTTATTTATAAATTTTGCTCCAGATTTATAAATTTTCTCCAAAAATTTCAACTTTCAATGTTAGCGTATTTGCATAGCATATTATATTATATTTTAAGGCAAGAATATGGGATAAGCTATGCAAAAATGAAAAACTATTTACAATTGTTTTATACTTAATTATTTTGATTCTTTTATTCTTTAAACAGTTGATGTTGGTTGAAGTAATATTATTTAAGATGGTCATATGGCCATGATTGACTAATAGTTCTGTCTTAGTCAGTTTAGGTTGTTTTAATAGAATACCATAAACTGGGTGGCATAAGCCAGGGATCCCCACCCTCCCTCCTCCCCATCCATCTATAGTATTACTGCCTGAGCTCCGCCCCCTGTTTCCGTCTGCCCCGCCCCCCACATGGTGGGAGGAAAAATTGTCTTCCATGAAACCGGTCCCTGGCGCCAAATAGGTTGGGGACCTCTGGAACAACATTTATTTTTCACAGTTCTGGAGGCTGGGAAGTACATGATCAAGATGCCAGCATGTTTGATGTCTTGTGAGTATCCCATTCCTGGTTTATAGAATGCAGTCTTTTGTTGTATCCTCACATGGCAGAGATAAATCATCTTTCCTTGTCTATTTATATTTAATGAATATGTACAAAATATCACTACCAAATAATATAAAATTTGAGTCAGCTTATCAAAGGCAGTCAAATCTATAGAATACTAACCAACCATCAGCTATGATTTTCCAAAAGAGATTTACAAACCAATTCATAATATGAACTAGTGTAAACACTAATAAAATAGTATTTTAAAAACCATGTTAAAGGCTGAATTATTCCAAACGGACAGTGAGAGTTCTGTAAGTCAAACAAATCATGCCAGTCTGCAGCATCATTATTTTCCTGGTGGAGCCTGGGGTGTAGGAACTCTATAGAAGAACTAGAGGATAAACTGTTAATTGTATGAAATGATGTGTTTATATTAAATTCTTAAATTACTTGGCAAAAAGCAGAAAGGGAAATGATACTGTTGGTCTGAAAGGATGGCTAAGTGTGAAGGGGTCATAGAAACAATGGGTATTGAACAAGGAGAGTGATCATCCATGGATCACTGTATTTATCAGAGACAGTAATTTTAAAATAATTAAACATAAAATGAAAATTCTCACAGAACAACTGAATTTTCTTGCTGTATAATTGTCTACTTAAGGTCGTTTGTATTTCTATTTCAAGAAAATAAAACAAGTTTTTAAACTATTAAGGTAAACTTTAAAATTTATATACAACAGAGATTTGACTGCCTTATCGTTTTGTACATATCGTTTAAGCTTGTTGACATTAGTATTAACCCTAACTATACTCATGATTTGCTATTTCTTTCTGGTGAAAATATTTTCTGTCCTGATGAAGGTAACTTAATACTTTGTAAAATTCATAAAACATTTTTGTTTTTGTTCTTTTTTGTTCATCAAAAAGATTTTGCTTGAGTTATATCCACTGTCTAATTTTCATGAATTATTCTCTCTCAGTGTATAAATTTAGTGTTTTGGTAACATAACATTTGGCAACATAACATTTTTTCAATATAAAAAGGTAAATTGAAAGTGGATGTCAGAGTTAGTAAAGAATCAAGAAATAAATTCAATATATAAAATTTGCTCTCATATACAATATAAATAATCATATAGAACACAGAAAATGTAATATTTAAAGCAGCATAAAGAATCATGAAGAATATTCTAAAAGTAAATGTATAGATATTATAATCCAATATAAAATATATTTCTTGAATTAAATAAGGTGATATAACATGATCTTGTATTAATTATCTCAAAGGCTTTCTGAGAGGTCAGTTTTCAAGGTGGCTATAAATTGAATTTTAAAAAATTATAATGTTTCTTGGAAAAAGTGTAATTGAGAGAAAAATTTCCACATTACTTATTAAAAGTCTTTATAAAATTATGATAATTAAATACATATGCTACTGAGGAAAATGGGATAAAATATTAATGAAAGATAGTTGATGAACTATACCATGCCTTCTTCAGTCTCCAACAGGCCAACTGCAGATCTTGGAATTTGTTAACCTCCATAATCACATGATCTAATTCTTTATAATAAATCTCTTTCTTTGAACATATACAGTCATACCATTGATTGTGTTTCTGTGCAAAACACTGACTAATACACAAGGCATGGTTCAAAAGAAAAAAAGGAGTCGGGAATGTATCATAGTCAGTAAAGAATATAATTTAAAAAAAAAGAGAACAGTGCACTAGATAGCTCAAAGTATACAGGGTTGTATAAAAATAGGTTTATAGTTGTTTGAATTAAAATAATATAGTAATTAATAAATAATACTATAAGAATAAGCTCTGTGTTTCACATACTCACTGTTGTAAACCTACTTTTTTCTACTCTACATATACATATTTCACAGGTTAATGAAAAATGTTTTGTGACAAATCACTAAGAAACAAGTTATTTTCTAATTATTACAGAAAAAGTATATTACAGTCTCACTAGAAAGACATTACAAATGATTTCAAAATCTTAATGTGCAAAACAGTCACACCATAATCACTATGAAAATATATGTAGAGCACTAGCATCATCCTATACATATAAAGAGTTGAGAAGAGGTCAGTCTGACCTTACAAGAAATAACAGGACAAACTAAAAATCAATGACTTTTGAGGGACTCATCAGAGAGCAGAGAGCACAGGGTAAACTACCAATGAAAAATTTGGAAGGGTGGTCACTGGTAGGGAGAAACATAACAGGAGCATGTCCTTGCCTGGGGTAACACTCACTCAGTGCCCTATAAACTGTTGGGACATTAGAGCAGAAATCTTGACAAATTGCTGGAAGTCGAGCATTGGCTAGTGTTACCGTGGTCCCCTGGGGACCACACTCATAGAGGGTCTTCATTTTTGTAGCCTTTTCATCCAGCAAACCCACCAGGCTCTCACACAGAGGAACTGAAGAATCTGGAGAAAGCCCCTCTATGATATTAGGGATAGAGCAACCATCATGCAATTCCCAGGTCCCTCCTCTTGTTGAACACAAGCTTGTATGGCTTTATTACTTTTGTCCCCAAAGCTTAACTTTAACTAGATTACTAAAGTTTAATAACAAGATTATTTTAATGATACTTATATTTCTCAGAACCAAAGATTTTTCAGATTACCCATTAATGCTTTATAGGACAAACTGATCCTCAAGCAGTATTAAATAATTGAGATTTAATTGTATTGTTGGAAAAAATATAGGACCTATCTTATATTCAAAATAATTTTAAGCTTAATAGGTACTATCAGTTGTGGCTGGGTGTAGGTTTTATTTGCAATATAGGTATGTAAATATTTCATATTTCATTCCTTGTTGGCTGATTTATAAAATAGATATCCACATTTCCAAATGTGCTTTCATTTCCACATAAAAGTGAATAGTTTTAAAGAACATATTATCAGTCAATGAAAAGACTTTAATTATCATTTTATATAGAATGATATTAACCCAATATTAAAACTTTGAAGTTGCTACTTCATTGACTGTTCTCTCAAATAAATAAGACCAAATTCATTATTTCCCCCCTTATAAATCCCAGTCCATACAAAGTTACTTTAGAGAAATTATATATATACACATATATGTATATGCACATATACACACAGTGAGCAGGGGTCCCTCATATATAATTTTGATAAGGAGCAGAATATAGTGACATGTGTTTAGGCATCCTTTGATGCCTGGGGTAGGAAAAAGTAAAATGGAATGTGACAGAAGGAAAAAAATTAATTTGCAAGAGGAACACATAGCCAAATCATGCTCTATTGTTACAATTACAAGACTACCAAATCTACATCAGCATGGAAACATGTAGTTTGTAAACTACAGATAATGTTGCCAGGGGGCCCCTTCAGTTTCAACTTACATACACAGAAAGTTTAAAGCTACCTGCTGGAAAAAACCTAAAGCCAGTCAGATAAAAAGACTATGGGGTTACTCTAGTAGGTCCAATGTTACAAAGAAAAATGTTAAAATTCATTGTGACTATTTTCTAATGTTACAACAACAGACAAAATATGCCACAGTTCCTTCATCTCTAATCGTTTAATTGTAGAGTAAATTATGTTGCTCTGTTTTCAGCATTTAATTTTTAAATTAGCTCTTGGCTGAAGTGTCCTTGATTACAGAACTTAATTAGCTGTGCCTGTTGAAGAGAATTATGCTGTATACAGGATACATGATCACATGGAAAAGCTTAATACAAGCAATCAGAATCATAGTGAAGCCTGGTTGACTGTTTCTAGAAGGTGGGAGAGAAGTTGAGAGCAGGTTATATTTGGGGACAGAAAATTCAAAGAAGAAAGAGCTCCAACACAGAAATATAGAACACAGATGGGTCTGCGCTCTATCTTGGCAAATGTTTGATTGAATTAATGGAAGTACTGAATTATAGAAGAATGAGTTATCATTCACTTACTGTGCATTAGTTCACCAACAGAAACATGAAGACTCCTTAACCACCAAATTAAACAAAAACACAAATTTCTGATTTTTTAATCTCTTGGTTTTTTTTAAACACCATTCTACAATTGTGTAAAGAAGTTTTTGTGTTTATACTAGTTAAGTAATAATAACTTCTGATATTCTTACCGTAAAAATTATATAAATACATACAAATCTGCAGTAGTGAGTGAATGGCTGCTAAGATAGAAATGGCTTTTCAGTGATATCCTATCAAATGGATGAGTTCATCGAGCTAATTATATCTATGGAATATTTTTTCTCTGACAAGGTTATGAAAACTTTGTTTTAAATCTTAGCCAAACATAAATATTCAACATAGAATTATAAGACAATGTCAGAAAATTAAAGCATCAAGAGATTACAAAATGTTAAAATGTTTCTTTTGGGTAGCTCAAGAGAAATAAAAGACCAGGTACAAAAGAGAATCTATCTATCTATCTATCTATCTATCTATCTATTTATTTATTTATTTATTTATTATTTATTTATTTATTTATTTTAAAGATTGTTGAGCACAAAGAGTGGGCATGGTTGGTAACTCAGCAGTCATTTCTCTAAATTCACGTTTCAGATTTGTGTTCATGTAATGTGAGTTAGTCAGGTTTTGATACAAAAGTAAGTAAGTATAAATAACTTTAATCTATTTGACATACAACAAAAACATTTGTTTGTGGCTCACATAACTTGAAGGCAGTGCGTCACCTTTCAGGGTAGGTCAGCTGAGTTCAGCTGGGTTAACTGTGTTTTGTTGGGCTGTACTCAGAGCCATACTAATTTTCTTTCTTTTTAAAAAGAAACAGATGGAAATAATAACCATTATCTAGGAAATATTTTTTCATGTTGAAAGACAGGAGCATGAAAAGCAGAGTCTAACCATGCAATTTTACTTAATGCTTCTGTTGGGATTCAGCAAACTTCATTTAGTTACATACTATTAGCCAAAGCATGTTACATGACCAAGCCCAATGATTACGCAGGTGGGTGGAATTCACTTTTCCACAGAAGGAATAGGCAATTGTCAGCACAGCAGTCATGGATATATTATTCTATTATAGAGGGAATAGAGTTGGGAACAGTAATCTAATATGCCATAAGGACAGATGTTACAGCATCTCAGAAGCAAGACAATAATCTACTTCTAATAATCATCACTCTATAAGGAGCAGAAAGGAAGAATGTTGAGACTACACAAAAAGTCACATCTTGATATTCTTGCCGTACTTATTGGATGTGTATTTACCTCCATTAGAATGTGATCACAGTGCAAACAATTCTTTCTTATCTCTTCTGTTTCTAAAAAAAGTTTGGTGCGTTCTAAGCACTCAATAAATATTTATGGCTGACTTAATGAAGTGTAGAGCACATTTGGAGGGAGACGTGATTACATAAAAAAAGTTGATTTTTCTGGAGAAATAATAACCGAATCTGAATCAAAACATGTCTAGAGAGGAATGGTCCTGTTTGCTTTTTCTTTTTTTGAAAAAAAGAAATACAGGACAAAACAAAACAAACATTCAAACTTCCTAATGCCACGGTAAGGTAAAATAATAGTAAAACTTACTGAGATTTAAAAAGTGTTTTTCTGGTCTAAATTTCTATAAGATGGCTTATAAATGATGCTTTCTTAATACAATCACACACATTATAGGAGAATTAAGGTATTACAGTAGAGTGAAACTTTATTTCTAAGAACTGTAAGTCTCACAAGGTCCCATTGAATTAAAAAATCATATAAGAAACATACTGCAGAAATTTTAAGAGCCTGTTTCAATAATTTTCCTAAAGGAACATGTCCATGTAAATGGATATCCACATGGAGAAGGAGAATGTTACCAGAATTATAGAAACCCTGTCTTGATCCCTCCATATCACATTGATTCTTCCTATAAGTACTGCCCAACTTCTAAATCACTAGGTTAGTTCTGATTGTTTTGAACCTTATGAAAGTACAGAGTAAGTTCTATCATGTCTGCTTCTTTCACTTAAAATCATGTGTATGGAAGAAATGTATTTTGTTTTGATAGCAGTAGTTCATTCATTTGCTTGTTGTACAGTATTTTAAGAATCCATAATTTATTTATCATTAATTTTTGGCTTGCTGCTATGAACATGTTGGTGCATGGTATTTGGTGCACATAAGTACATATTTGGAGGCATAAATCTAAGTGTAATATTATTGGATACTTGATGTACATATATGCATATATTCTAACTTAGTACTTCCATAGTATATACGAATACATATACATATCTAGTAAAAAAAATGCCCAAAACTTTTCCAAAGTACTGCTAACAATTGATACTCCAGCATCACTGAATAAGAACTATTGTTTCACATTTTAAAATTTAATCTTTTAAAAACCAATATGGTGTTTCATACATTTAGTTTGCTTTTACTGCTTAGCAAACCACCCCCACATTTATATCCTTAAATGAAAACCAATTTGTGTTGAATAAACTCTGAATATCATTACTTTGGTCTGAGTGGTTCTTTTGGTTTTAACTAGGCTCACTACTGCTTCTGCAGACAACTGTCAGCCTGAGCTAGTTGATCTGGGAAGTCTTCGGTTGCTACTGCACATTTTGGTTTCATGTGGTCTAGCTTGACATTGACTAGTAGGTTAGACTGGATTTTTCACACAACCACTGTCTGAGATCTAGAGAGAAAGTGATGGCATGCAAAGTCTCCTAAAGTCTAAGCTCTGAACTAATACAGTATCACTTCTGATCCATTGTATTGGCTAAAGCATGTAACAAGACCAGCTCAGATTAAAATCTGGGAAAACAGATTCCAGATTTTGACATGAAATTTTTAAATTACATTGTAAAGAGACATGACTACTGGAATAGGAATAATTACAATGAACTTTATAAACAATCTACAAAAGTAACTTTATCTAATTGTAGCTTACTTCACATTTACCTCATGACTAACAAGGTTGATCAACTTTTCCTAGGCTTTTATAGCCTTTAAATAACTTTTATAAAATGCCTGTTCAAGGGTATTACCAATTACAGAATCAATGTGCCTATCTTTTTCGTAAGATGTGTAAGGATTCTTTCTTTCTGGAAATAAATCTATTATCAATTATCTAATTTTGGCTTGCCTTTTTGTATCTACTCTTTTATTCTTTATAGCAGTGCTGAATTTTACAGTAAAAATTAATCAATATTTTTATTTTAGGGTAGTTATTTTATTTATTTATTTTTTGTTTGTTTACTTACTTATTATATCAACAAAACAAAATTTACTTACCACAAGACCCAGGGCCATGAGATTGCTTCTATAATCTTTACTCCTCCCTCAGATTTAACAATAAAATACAAGATTCAACTAGACGTGCTTTTGTGTATAATGTCAGGTAATGGAATAGTACCTTAATTTTTTTATAGTGATATTTCAATGGACTCAGAATATTTTAATGAAAAGATTTCTATTTTTACAGTGATATAATGATCCATTTATGTTATAAATTAAATGAGGTTGCATGAATCTCTCTTTGGAATCTATAGAGAGTTCCATTGGTATATGTGTCTAGTCTTGTAGGACTAAGCAGCCCCCACTATTGTAACATTATAATATGTCTTGTTACTCAGTAAAGCAAGTCCTTCCTTATTTTCTTCTTTCTCTTCCTTCTGTTTCTTCTTTAATATTTTCTTTGATGCTCTTGTTCCTTTGTTTTTTCAAATAAATTTTAAAATTGACTTGATTACCAGAAAAATAATTTCTTGGAATTTTATTTCAGAATGCAATCAAACTAAACAATTTGGAGAAAATGCCATTGTTAACTTTTCTAGACTTTTCATCCTTGAATTTAGTCTGCTATTCATTTACTTAGTTTTTTCTTTTTTTTTCTGAATTCTCTTAATAGTATACAGTTTTCTATGGATAAGTCTGGGTAGATGTATTTCTTGGTATTTGGTAATTTTAGTTGCTACTATAGTGGTATAGAATTTTCAATATATATTTGTTGTAAGAAATATAAATTCTCTTTTTTGTATTTTGAATTTTTCCAGTGGATCTAAGTTTATTTTTTAATTCTAATTATATATAAGGTTATTATTATTACTTTTTAAATTTTTACCATTGTTTGAGTACAGTTGTCTCCATTTCCCCCCCACCACTCCCCCTCTGCCCCACCCATCCCCACCTCCCACCCTCAATCCTACCCTCCTTTGGCTTTGTCCATGCATCCTTTATACATGTTCCTTGATGACCCTTCGCCTTCTTTTCCCCTGTTTTTAAAATACACTTAGCTCCCTGCAGATACTGAGAGTTGTTTCTTTTTTTATCACTAAATCTCTTTTAAGCTGCTTTTAAACCAATTAATTCAGTTATTGTAGATTTTAGCTTTAATATTACCATATGTAACATTTTAGTTTTTGGAAAATATTATCAATCATATTTTGTGCTATTTGTAATATCATAAAAATTTATAGCTATTTTAAGGTACAATTTGACAACCTTTTTCTTTGCCCTGTGTTTTAGGTTCTATTAATCTTATAATTCTCTTGTTTGCTTGTGTTGTCTTATTTCTTTGCTTCACTGATCATTTCATTAAAAACATTTTATCCTGTATATTCTATATAAAAATTGTTGAGATAACTTGAGGTGATTCCTGATAGTTTTGACAGTTTAGTTTTTCCACTTTCATATTAGTTTTAAGTACATAACATAATGATGATATACATACATATATAATGATTGCCATAATAAGTTCAGTCAACACCCATCATTTTACATGATTACATTTTTTCTCCTGTTATGAAAACTTCTAAGATCTAGAACTAAGGTAGATCTAGAAGATCTACCTTCTTAGTAACTTGCAAATATACAATACAGTATTATTAAACATACAAATTATGTTGTACATTATATCACCAGAACTTATTTATCTTATAACTGGGAAGTTGTACCTTTTGACCACCATCACTCATTTCACCCCCAGCTTCCACTTCTGGCAATCACCAATTCATTCTCTATATCTATGAATTCATGCTTTTTTTTTTAAAATTACATTCCACATACAAATGAGATTATACAGTGTTTGTCTTTCTCTGTCTGATTTATTTTACTTAGCATAATGTCCTGAGGTTCATTCATGTTGTTGGAAAAGACAAACTTTCCTTATTTATGGCTAAATAATTTCCAGTGTTTTGTGCTCATTTGTGTGCATGTGTGTTTGTGTGTGCATAATAATATATTTTCTTTATCATTTTATATAATGATAGACACTTTGTTTCCATATCTTAATTATTGTAAATAATTCTACAATGAATTAACATGGAGATGCTGATATTATTCATGATAGCAATTTCATTTCCTTCAGGTATATATCCATAATTGGAATTTCTAAATCACATGGTAGATCTATTTCTAATATTGAGGAAACTTCATACTATTTTCCATACTGGATACACCAATTTATATTTCCACCCATGATGCATGAGAGTTTCCATTGTTCCACATCCTTGCCAACATTCATTATCTCTTGTCTTGTTTTATAATAGTCATTCGAATGTGATATGATATCATATGGTGGTTTTGATTTTCATTTCCCTGATGATTAGTGATAGTGAGCATCTTTCATGTGGCTGTCAACAATTTGTATGTCTTCCTTGGAAAAAATTTCTATTTAATTTGTCTGTTTACTTTAAAATCTAATTGTTGTTTTGATATTGCATTTTGTGAGTCCTTTATATACTTTGGATATTAACCTCTTATCTGATATATGATATTTCAACCCATTATATATTTTCGCCCATTTAGGGGTTTCTTTTCATTGTGTTGATGGTTTTTCTTGCTGTGCAGAAGCTTTTTAACTATAATCTCACTTGTTTATGTTTGCTTTTGTTGCATTTGCTTTGGCTGTCATATCTGAAAACTTATTGCCAAGACAAATGTCAAGAAGTGTACCCCGTGTATTTTCTTCTAGTAGTTTTACGGTTTCAGATATTAAAGCTTTTCATCCATTTTGAGTTGATTTTTTTTGCATGGTGTAATGAAGTGCTCCAGCTCCACTATCTTGCATGCGGCTCTCCAGTTTCCCAAAACAAGTTGTTGAAAATATCATAATTTCTCCACTATATATTCCTGGCTCCTTTGTTATAAATTAATTGATCACATACATGTTGGTTTATTTCTAGACGCCGTATTTTATTTCATTCTTATGTGTGTTTGTATTGCCAATACCATACTCTTTGATTATAGTACCATTGTAATACAGTTTGAAATCAGAAATTGTGATGCCTCCAGCTTTGTTTTTTTATTTTTCTAATTTCCTCTGGCTATTTGATTTTGGGGTTGGTTCAATATGGATTATGGGGGTTTCCTTGTCTGCAATATTTTTCTTGCATGGTTTTTAAGATTTGTTATATTTACTTTTGACAATACAGTTATAATGTGTCTGAGTGTGGATTTCTTTAAATTTATCTTTAACCTCTAGGCTTTCTGGATCTAGATACCTGTGTTTTTCCCCAGGTTTGGGAAGTTTTCAACCATATTTTTAAAAAAAATCTTTCTGTCTTTTTCCCTTTTCTCTTTCTGGGATCTCTGTAATGTGAATATTGGTACACTTGATGGTGTCACATAAATCCCTAAAGTTATCTTCTTTCTCTCTCTTTTTTTCTATATAATTTATTGATTATGCTATTACTGTTGTCCCATTTTTTTCCCCTTTATCCCTGCTGCCTTACACCCCATTCCATCAGCCCCACACCTCTTAGTTCATGTTTATGGGTTGTACATATCAGTTCTTTAGCTTCTGAATTTCCTGTACTATTCTTAGCCACCCCTTTTCTATTTTTTTTTGTCAACATTTTCCCACCACCACTTTGCCCAGTGCCACCCATCCCCACCTCCCACCCTCAATCCTTCCCCCATTTGACTTTGTCAATGTCCTAGCCACAGTCATCAGAAAAGGAAAAGAAATAAAAGGCATCCAAATTGAAAAGGAGGAAGTAAAACTGTCATTGTTTGTAGATGACATGATAGTGTACATTGAAAACCCTTTAGACTCCACCAAAAAGCTACTTGACTTAATAAGTGAATTTGGCAAAACAGTAGGATACAAAGTCAATATTCAGAAATCAAAGGTATATTTGTACACCAACAATGAAATATCAGAGTCAGAAATCAGGGAAAAAATCCCATTTACTATAGCAACAAGAAAAATAAAGTACCTAGGAATAAACTTAACCAAGGAGGTTAAAGATCTTTCTTATGTTTTTATACCCTTCTGATTTAATGAATTCCACTGCCTTGTCTTCAAGATTGCTGGTGCATTATTCTGCTTCATCAAGTTTATTATTAAATCCCTCTATTTAATTTTTCATTTATTATATTTTAGCCCTATGATTTCTGTTTAGTACTATCGCATTTTCTTATATTTTCCATTTTTGTTGAAATTTTTACTCTATTCATGCATTATTTTCCTGACCTTGGTGAGCATCTTTATGACCACCATTTTAAACTCTTTATCAGATGAACCATTACTTCTATTTTATTAATGTTCTGTTCTTGGAGAGGGGTTATTTTTTTGTTTGGAATGTGTTTCTTTGTTTTCTTCTCATCCCCTCTGCCCTTCTTCTTCTCCTATTCTTTGTATCCTTGTGTTGGTTTTTGCATATGCATTGATAAAATAGCCATCACTTCGAAGATAAAAGAAGCAATATTGTTTAAAAGTGGTATTGCATAAGAGATAAATCTTATCATTCAGCAGGCCTGAGCCCTTGTTTGTCCTTCAAACTTTTGTGATAGTCCAAGCACCCTTCTTTCTTCTTTGTGATTTCCTGTGGTTTCAGGTGTGCCGAAACCTATCAGTGTCCCAAAGAGGAAGGTCTCAGTCACCAACTATATGCAAGATGATGGGAAGCTGGTCTTTCAGGCAGAAATATTTAAAGTATTCATAAGACCTCTTTCAGGAGAAGAATGGGATCTAATCCTTTCTATCAGCTTTTTGTGCTCTGAGACATGGGAAATAGTTAAGAACTGTTTTTTTTGTTGTTGTTTTTTTTTTTTGCTACAGTTCCATTGAATTAGTGAACACAAGACCTGCTGGCCATTAACTCCAGGCTGTCAATGGATGTATCCTTTGAATAGCAGCCAAAAAGCTGAGGTGCCAGATGTGTGCACAGCTCCTTACATGGAGACAGTGGAAACTGGAGGCTGGGCAGAAAGAGAACCTGAAGATGGTGTCTGCTACCCTTTCCAGCGGGGAAAGACTAGGTGTTTCTGCCTGCTGCCTTTGCTTCCAGTGGGGGATGGGAGTCATGGGGAGGATAGCCATTTTTATTTTTCAGGAGTCCATTAAGAACTGTTTGTTTAATACAGTCTCCTGGGTCTCTGCATTTAAACTCCATTGCTTTCAGAGTTAGGTGTTTTGGGGTGCTGTCTCTCAGGTGGAAATCTTAAAAGTAGGGTAACTAAGTATAGGTGTCCTTCACTCTTCAGGGAGAAGTTGGGAGTTGTGATTTCCTTTGGGATAGTATGTGGCTGCTCCGGGTGTGTGGTTTATGGCAAGAATGTGTCTAGCCTCTTACCTATTTTGATACAGGTTTTCCTCATTTGCCCAACGTACAGGAGTCACCCTGCTAGATTCTTGGTCTTTTTCAGTGAGAATTGTTTTGTATGTAACTGAAGTTACAGTGTGTCCACATGAGGAGATGAGTGCTGATGCCTCTTACGTGACCAGCTTGATCCTGGCTGATATTTCTTGATGATAGAAAATGTATTTTAATTCCTGGACAGTGTTCAGGCTAGGACTATCAGCAATCCAAAATCATCTAATTCAAACAGATTGAGATGATTTTAAATTGGGTTTGACCTGCTTATGGGCTAATATTATTTCCAATTTATTGTTGCTACAACAATGTAAACCTTATGGCCCCTACTCAATGCCTGGTAGACTATTAAGGTCCCAAATCATCTCCCAGCCCTGAGCTTCAACATCTATTCCTCCAATCTTGTGAATTTATCAAAGCCTCTGCTTGTTTTCCTAGACTTTCGTTTGCGGTTTTGGAAGAGGCAGGTCTCTCTAAGTAAGCATAGGCCCTAAAATCCTATTCATCTCTCTGGAATTCTTTCCTCTTGTAGAACTTGGTCTCGTAATCCTTCACTACCTAATATCTCTCTAATACCTGGAACATATTTAAGCTTATGTGTTTGTGTATATTTGAACATTTCTAGTTGTCCTCTGTGTGGTGTTTGTTTGAACACTACTCAACCTGCCACTTAATTGTCAAAACTATATGTGTGTAGGCATTATTCTTTATTCCAGATGATGAAGTGCATTCAAAAGGTTTTGTAACGTGTATAAAGTTATATAAGAAGAAATGGGATGGGGACTTGATCCCAGGTTTATTGTGCTACAAACCTCACATACTAAACCTTCTAGAGCGTGTCTGGCTTACATACCACCACATCCTGGCAGATTATAAACACATTTCATTTAAGCATTCCCATTTCCCACATTTGTCTTATAAACATTAAAATGAACTTAGCCAGAATTTCACGCAAATGTACAAGTGTTTTCTCTTTAGATTAGATGTAACTCAGCTGCTGGGAAAGAAATATTTCTATAATTAATATTCTTGTGAGTGACCTGTTAAAAGTAATATTACACACATTTTTGGGGATATTCTACACTTTTCTCATTAGTGTATACACGTATCTCGTGCATGTTGATAAGGCAGTCCCAAATAAGTCTCTATTAATAATAAGTTGTCTTCTTTACAAAAAAGTTTGTTGTTTGTGTGAGAGTGTGACATGCACACATATTTATCTTATATCATTATGAAAATATATATATATGAATCTTAAGTCAAAATTTTGTATTTTGTAATAAATTTTATACTCTGATCTAGTATGCTAACTTTATTAAGGTTAAGACACACTTAATGTCAATTTGATTTTTAGTTCATTTGACTATGTATATTTCTATAATTAAGTGGAAAATATTATAAGTATTTTTCTTATTGTAAAAATATTTTACAGATTTTAGGGTGATTTCATGTTTCTTCAGTTAGAAACAAAATAAACTTTTCTAGTTATATAATAAACCTTTGTTTATACAAAATTATAGAATTGCATTTCCATAGTCAGAAAAATTTTGGGACCTGGATAACAACAGAGACAAAGATTTGGTACCGATAGAGATTTCAGGCAACAAGTCCATAAGTATGTCATTTCGAGAGTTATGAGATCACTGCAATTTAAATACGTGATACATAGTTGTTTTTTTTTAATAAAATATAAAAAAACAGGTGACACCTTTTGTTTAAAGGTAAGGTGATTACACTCCAAAACTATATTAAAACAGGTGGATTATTTCTAACAGGTTTACCGCTCCTAGGCAGAATGAATGATGTGGTTCTATATCATTTTATACACAAAATAAATAAAACAATATATATTGCATTAAACATAGTTGTCTTTGCAAACAAATGTAAGTTTATAAGCTCATTGATGTCAATGATTATTTTTTATCAATATTGTCTAGAAAATGATAGTTCAATAATATTTCATGTTTATAAATTTGAATTATTAAATCTTTTATTAGGTTTCTTCTGTATACCAGACTGTATGCTAGCTATTTTAAAGAGCATCTTCACATTGAATTTTACTCACAGAATAATCCATTGAAATATTTTTTACTTTTTACATTCCACAGCCTAGAAAGAAAAACTCATATGCGATCATAACTGGAAGAATCAAGATATGGGTCTAAGTTTCAGATACAAAATCTGTTTATTTTCTACTATTTATGACCTTTTAAAAGATTTAATTTGGTTTTGATTACCATGGTAGATTATGGTGAATTTTTTTACTAAGCACACCTTGTTTTCAAAAATAATATTAATAACATCACCATATCGCTATTGTTATAAAACAGAGGCTATCCCAGAAATATAAGATGATCAGATATTTGTTTACTCTCAAGGCAAACCATACATTTGTTATATTCTTATTTAGAAAGTGATAGATATATGCATTTTTGAAGCTGATAATTTTCTCATTTCTCAAAATCTTGATATTCTTTCTTCATCTGTTTCTGCCTGAGTTGTATAAAATACTCAGACTTCTCAGTTCTGTGTATTTAATGCAAATGGGGCAATGATTAGCACTTTGTTCTTAAGACTGTTAGTTTAATTCCTTAGTATTTTTTTAAAAAAAAGGTAATGTTTGCATTTTTGTGAGATATATCTGGACTGAAATTGATGCATCAGTAATATTATAATATATATCTATATATATATAATATAACATAAAACAAGTTATACATTTTTCCCAAATCCCAATCTATAAAACATGACATAAGGTCAACATTAAAAGACCATTAAGGTAAAATTCTCTTGTAGCTAGTTTGCTATTCCCATCAGGGGTATTCTTTCCTGGCCTTCTCTCTCAACATTCTTCAAACACTTAAACCTGAGAACTGTAAATTATGTCTCTACCATGTGTCAGTTCTGATCAAAAGACTGTAGAATCAGACATAAGAATGAGGGGAGGTGGAAGAGGGTATAAGGTGGATAAAAGGTAAGGGAAAAATACAGTAAAAATTAATTAATTAATTAAAAATAATAGTGTGCTTAAAAATAGAACAATTAGATATTGAGAAACTCTAGTGAATGCACCAAGCAGGGGGGAAGGGCTAATGAGGGAAAGAAGGGGAAGGATCAAGTCAAGGAACATGTATAAAGGACCCATGGACAAAGACAACTGGGAGGAGGATTGAAAGTGGAAGGTGGAGAGATGGGTAGGGCAGGGGAGAGTAATAAGGGGAAAGTGGGGACAACTGTAATTGAGCAACAATAAAAAAATTTTTTAAAGTCAGGTTATAATCAGATTCTACAGACTTTTCAACACATTCAAAACACATCCGTGCTTTACTAGTATTTTCCAAACCATAAAAATTGAGTACAAAACAATGTTTCCCACCCCCACAAATGTATAACCAGCACATCTTCCTGTCCTCATTATTCAATATAGCATAATTTTAGAAGACTGGAATAAATTTAAAATTTTTTTTGCTTTAAATACATCTCGTTTTTAATAAAATAAAACTATAATTACCAAAGAAATACTTTATTTTGAAATTTTAAATTTATTTACAAAAACTCAGTAAGATTGATGAAAATGACTTTACTAATGAATGGATGTGGTCAGTTGAGAGCCGTTTGTGAGAAGATTCATAGATGTTAATATTTAGACCTTTTAAAAAGTATAAGGGCACTAAATGGTATTGATTCTTTAATATAGATAATTACTATGAAAAATTAGCTTGTTAGTATTTAAGATTATTAAAATATTTTCACATGCCAATACATTAGTCAAATTAAAATTACATATTTTTAAAGAAATGTTATAATGACCACGAACAGGTTAAACCCAATAAAATTAATGCAAAACACATCATAAGTAAACTTCTGAAAACTAAAGACATATGAAAATATCTTAGAAGCATCTAGAGAGAAACAATATGTTTCCAGTAGGGGAATACCAGTTTGAATCACCAATTTTCACCTGAAACAATGGAGACCAAAAAATAGTGGCATGATAGTTAGTTTTTAAGTGATGAAACAATGGAACTGTTACACATAAAATTTATATTCTACCAAACCATACCTTGGTAATTAAGGAGAAGTGAATATATTCTTAGATGAAGAAAAACTAAAAAAAAAAAAATGTATTCTATGAACTAAGCTGAAAAACTAGCTAAAAAAATTCTTCAAAAAGAAATAAAATGAAGAATGAATCTTGAAACAACATTAGGAGAAAAGAACAACTCTAGGAATTTATATACAATAGACTATCCTCTTATAAGTTTTATAAATCATTTTGATAATTGAATCCAAAATTATAAATCTTTTGATATTCACAACAATATTTAAAAGTAGAGCAAGTAAAGGGTCCTGATGGAAGTAACATTTCTCTATTCATTCACAAAAATGTGATCAGCACAGATCAGTTCAGACATGGGGTTCCAGTTATTACTAATCTGCATAGTGTTCAATTTATATTTTTTTTGCAATTAAGGAAATTTTCATAAGTTTATCCCCTTTTTGCTTCTGTAAGTTATTTATTGAAGACTGTTTTCCATGTTCTTTTTGGATTGTCTATCTTGATTTGTAGGACTTTGTTACTTGTTTTGATATAATTCCTTTTAATGCTATATTGGTTGCAATATAGCAACAATTGGTTGTTCCACTCTTTGGCTATCTCTTGAGGGTTTTTCCAACCCACAAAACAGGAATTTAAGAAAAAAAGTCAAAATTACAATTAAGCCCTAATAATTTTACTAATATGGCTTTGTAATATATGGGACTGAGATATTGTAATAAAGTGAAATATAATTTAACATAATTAAAACTCAAACAATTTTTGATTATATAAATATAGTATAAGGGAATAAAATACTACTGCTGGAAATTGATTGAAATTTATATTATAATACACGTACTTAAAAATCAAGAGAAACCAGAATTGAAGATACATTATATGTGTAGTTTCCAAATCTGTCAAAAAAAATGTAAAAGGGTAGAATTAAAATTTATTCAGGTGAGTGGAGGTAGAAGAGAGTGTGGGGGAATTAATCATGATAGAAAAAGATAAAATAATATAAATTTCAAAAAATATTCATTCTAATCAAGTTTTTGGGAGGAAAAGAAATACACAACTGAGAAAGTCAGTAGAAAATTTTGAGATTCAATATCTGTCTTAGGATAGTTCCGGAATGAAAAAATAAATATCAAAAAGCAATATTCAAAGAAATAATGGCAAAGTATTTTTCAAAATGTATAAAACACATGAATTCTAGATTGAGAACACAGACTGGAAAGAATAAAATGTTCATGTTAATTCACACACACATGCATTGTAGTGAACATGCAAAACACTAGAAGAAAAAAGTTCTTAAAAGCAGTCAAAGTAGAATAATGAAATTAAATTAAATGCAAATTTCTTTGGAACAAGAATGGGACAATAATTTAACACAATACATAATTAGGGTGCTGAGAGAAGGTACTGTTACTACAATTCTATGCACTGTTAAACTAAACCAAGAATGCAGATAAATTAAAATTGCTTTGAGACAACAACTGAGGGATTTTACCACCAATAATCTAATATCAAAATAACCAAAAAAGGGAGTAAAGTACAATAGTTAAATAATAACAATGATAAATATAAAGGTAAATCTAAACTAGCATTGGTTGTACTAAAAATATAATAATGATGAAATGTGGAGTTTAAAACAATGAGCAAAAATAACATGAAGACAAGAGAAACCTGATCAGACTAAAACAGTTATTTTTTAATTGTTTAAATAGGGTTTTCAATTTAAATTAAGTGTTATAAAAATTTTGTCATCACCAGTTGAACAGAAAAAAATAAATACATATCAGTGGAAGGAAAACATGTCTATATTCATACAATAAAATACCTTGCATCTGACAAAAATAATAATATGTATTTATATATTTTACAAATAAAGTAATCCAAATTATATTCCTAAATAAATAAAACAAGACCTAGAATAAAAACCATTGTGTAATTACATTTGTGTGAAAAAATGCCCAAATTATATATGCTTATGTGATTATAACTATAAATATGAATACATATTTAGATTTAAAATGTTATTTTATAGCAATTATCTATACATGTAGAATTTATGTATGTAATAATTAAAAGAAGGACTAATAGTATAAGTGAAATAGATAGTTAACCGTAAAATATAAAATTGGATTATAGCTCACATGATTTAGTCTTTTTGTTTTGCAGATATAAAATCCCAATCTTGACTAGAATTAATCAGTTTTCTACAGTTGCATAGATAATCAGTAGCAAAATAAACAAGAACTAGATTTAGGGCTCCTTACATCCATGTTAGTAATAGTTTTCCTTGAGAAACACATTTTTTACCAAGACTTATCCACATATATACACATAATGTCCCCTTCTCTGTCTGTCTCTCTCTCTCTGTCTCTGTTTCTCTCTCACACACACACACCCTTCCCTGCCCCCACAACAAAATGCATTAGTCCATATGTGGATTTAGGTTACTGTATGTTGGTAAAAGTATAAGCACATATTACAGACATACATGTATAGCTGCATACATATAGATTATACAGAGAACATATAGAATATGTATTCTGTATGTATCAAGATAATTTGCAAAGAATGTGTAAGTTTTAAAGTTTAATTGCTAATTAACTAGGCTTTTACAATTAAGGTTGTATAATATGTGCACCATTATTGCCTTTTTCAGGAGAATAGCTATTTCATTAACATTTAGTCTCTAAGCACACTTAGCTATATCATGATGTCAGTATTCAGAGACCAAGATTTTAGTGTTTAAAGTTTTTACCTGTATATTAATTCACTCAAAATTCATTATTGCTTCAGTATTATAGAAAAATTAATGGGAAAAAACATGTAGATACAATTTTAATAATATTATACAATCGAATGATTATATCTTTAATAACAAAACTTTTTGAAAATGTATTTTAAATTCAAATACTGTATAAGAATGTGATTAATGAAGATGTCAATGCCATGGCTTTTTCTCTAGTTATTAGAGAAAACTTGCAGATGAATCAGAAAAAATGTTTCATAGAGAAAGGGGACAATGGGAGGTTTATTTTGTCCATGCAGAGTCACTCAGCATATATTTAAATGCTTCTATGACTAGGAGAGTTTGTGGTGGCATAGTATTTTATGATTATGAAAAAACTATCTTAGTGAAAATGCCTGACAACTGAGTTTTAATTTAAGCTCCGTCATTTATTAATTGTATGATTTTGGGGAAGATACATTCTCCTGTCTCTCAATTTTATCTCCACGGAAAGTATGCTAATACCAATCTACAAGGGTTGCTGAGGGAACACCGTAAGGGCAGATTCTCATTTGTTTAACCTTGTGAAAATAGCTTTACCTGCAGAAATTTATAGGTATTCTTTTGCTAATACTTTATGTTGCATAAATTTAAAATTTACTATCTTGTTCCAGTTGAAAAAGTTTCTAATTTTATAAAATATTTAGAGATTTAGGATGAGCAAAACATATAAATATGATTTAATGTCATCTGGTGAGGGCACATACCTAGAAAAAATGATTTAATGTCATAATTATTATCACTATTATATCATTTTTCTGCTAACATTTCTAAAAACATAAATGTCAAATGAATGATTTAGCTTGATGAAGATTTAACTTTCAGTAAGTAAAGTTGTAAAGGCTAAGTATCAACCTTAATGGGAGAGCTGAGGCATTAATATTTAGCAATTTTTAAACTCACTAAAATAGCATTATTATGTATAAGTACTGGAATAGTTAGGGAAAAAAATCTTTAATAGACTAAAAAAGAGTGAGAAAACAATTGGGATCAATTTAAAACAGGAAACCTTTTTGTTCATTTTGTTTGACTCCCTTTCAGTACCATTTTATGACATTTTGAGTAATGTTTGTCTATTCTCTAACATTAAATTACATGTCTATGTATCTAGCCACTAAAGATCTAGATGTGTTTACCTCACACCCCAAAATTAGATTTCTACTCTTAGGGTATAGGAAGATTTCTATTCAGTGAATATTGTACCAACTAGCAAAGCATTGTGTTAGAATATAAGCTCCCAGGTAAACATAAGTTTCATGAGTGCTGGTATTTTCTAAAACAACTTTAATTTATAGTAGGTGATCAAATATATTGACAAAATAGATAAACTAATATTTATTGCATAAACAAATACTTGGTTAAATATCAAAATGTCAGTTTGCTGAAGCTATGGAACTAACTTAATTATGTTATAGTCACAAAGTCTATAATAACGCAAAGTTGTTCTTCTGACCCAGTGCAGTGGGTTGACATTTGGAGGGCCAGAGAGGTGATTGTGCAAAACATATGTAGGAGACAGTGGACACCATAAAGCAACAGCATTATATAATTATACACCTGAAAGTTATGTAATTTCTTTAACCAATGCCACCCCAATAAATTCAATAAAAATAAAAAAGTTAAAAAAAGACTAGAAACATGAGTAAAAGCCTTTGTATTTTAAAAAACATCTGAAGTCCAGCACCTTTATGAATGCTTGGAAAGAAATGGAATCTGTTAAATATTTCAACTCTCTGTAATCACATAAAAAAAGAAGTGCAATTACTTTTATATTATGTTAAAGAGAGTATAGCTACTCCACCGTAGGCGCACTTGGGACAATAAAATAAAGTCATACACTGACGAAAGAAAGGGTCAGAAATATGGCATTAAACTAGGAAATATTTTAACAGTTCCTAGAAAAGATGAATTGGATGGATTGAATAAAATGAAAATTAGAATTTAATGTTTCTGTGTTGCAATCTGGCAACATATTTTACCTTTGAATGTACAAACCAGTTTATTTTGAAAATCCTTTATCTAAAATTATATATGTAGATACATGTTTATTTCAAAGGATGAACAATAATGACCAGGCTACAAGGGTTATGAGGGTAAAAACAGCCCATAGCAATGGCCAAACAAACTTGGAGTTCGTCAGTCTTTTATATATATCAGTTACATTCATTCCATTGACGGTGGTACTCAAGTGTTCTCTGTCTTTTCAGATTTTTGAATTTTTTTCTGTAAATTACTGCAAAGAGAATGACAAAGTATCTAAATATAATTGTGAATTTCTCTCAAGTTACATCAGTTTGGCTATGTGTTCTATAAATCTCTGTACATTGCATAGAATTTAGGGTTGTTATATCTTTTTATGTATGTATCCTGTACAAATGTTATGAAACTTCTATTTATACCCCTGGTAAAATTTTTCTGTACTAAAATTACTCTATGTGATGGTAAAATAAAATATCTTCTCAAGCTCTCTTATGCTTAGTGTTTATGTGTGATATATATTTCTATCCTTTTACTTTTCACATCTCTCTGTCTGTATATTTAAAGTGAGTTTATTTTAAAGGAAATATAGTAATTGTCGCTTTTTCATTCATTTTGATAATCTCTGAATACAGTTGTGTTTTCATACTACTTAAATTTAATATAAAAATATTACTATATAAATTTAATATTGGTATGTTTGGATTTCAATCTACCACCTTTCTGTTTTGCTATTTTTCCCACTTTTTCTTTGTTCCTCTTTTTTTCTTGCTTTCTTACTATTTTGGGATTAGCTGAACTTTCTTCCCATTTTTATCTTGTTTCTGTCTAATTGATTATACTACACACGATTTTTTAGTGTTTTTCTAAAGTGTACAATACAGACCCTCTTGCACAACACAGTGTGCTGTCAAATAATAATATGTCATTTTATGTCTCATTTCACAACCTTACAATACATTTCTTCAGTTTCTACCATCCAATTATTTATGCTTTTGCTTCATTTGGCTTACTTCTATATATGTAATTATAATATTTTATTACAATTTTCTTTAAGATAATTATCTTTCAAGTGAATCAAAAAGTTTAAAAAACTGTATTTATTGCCTTTTTTTCATTTGGTTGATTTGATTTAAATTTTCATTTGGCATCATCATCTGTGTTTTGAACTCTATTATTAATAATACTGCAGGTCTACTGTCAGTGAATTCTCAGCTTTATTTGCCTGCAAAATATGTGTTTTCATCCTTATTTTTATTTTGTAGTGTTTTTACAATAACCAAGATTTGGAAACAACCCAAGTGTCCATGAATTGATGAGTTGATAAAAAAGCTGTGGTTCATTAACACAATGGGATACTACTTGGCCATAAAAATGAAGGAAATCTTACATTTTGCAACAGAATGTATGGACCTGGAGGATATTATGCTAAGTGAAACAAGTACCATGTGATTTCACTCATATGTGGACTCTGATGAACAAAATGAACTAAAAAGCAATATAGACTCGTGGTTAAGACAGCAGGCTGGCAGCTGTGAGAGGGTCGAATCGGACAGTGGAAGGATGGAACAAAAAAGAAAGCAAAAGAGAAAAACTCACGGACAGGGGCATCAGCGTGGTGACTGCTGAGGGCAGGGTAGTGGGGGATGCAGAGGAGGGCATAGAGGGAATAAATGGCGACGGATGGAGACTTCGGGTGGTGAACACATAGTACAGTGTACTGATAATGTGTAATAAAATTGTGCCCCTGAAACCTGTATAATTTTGTTAACCAGCATCACCCCAAATACATTCAATAAAAAGGAAAAAAGAAAAATTATATATATATATAATTATATAAAATGATATGTGTGTAAATATATATTTGCTAGATACTGTTTCTGAATCTACATTTTTATCAGTATTTTAGTGATGTCACTCCGTTGCACTCTTCCATTGCATATTTCTTATAAGAAATCTTTTAACATTTTTGTCTGTTTTTCATATCCAATGTTTTTTTCTTTGCCTGTACTTTTGTCTTAGTTTTAGTATTTTCATTTACGTATGTTTGTATTATGTTCCTTGTGGGTAGCTAAGATTCTTGGATTTGTAATTTGTCATCTTTCCTTAATTTTGTATACATGTTGACCATTATCTCTTCTAATTTTTCCCATATTTAGTTTTCTTCTCCCTTAGGACTTCAATTTTGTGTACGTATGTTAGACAAGTATTATGTGTGTGTGTGTCCCCTTACTCTTGGATGCTTTATTATAGTTAGCTGGTTTTTAAAAAAATATATTTTTCTCTTTACTTTTCAAATAGGATAATTTATATGAACCCATATGCACATTCATTAGCTGTTTCTTTATATATAATATTCTGATATTAGTTTCTATCATTTGCATTTGAATTTTTTAATGTTCCATGTTTCAGCTAAATTGGCCTGTATATTTATGTTTCCCACCTTTCACGCTAGATTTAGTGTTTTGTTTTTCTTTCTTTGTTATAAGCTCTCTTTATTTTTTTAATATAGAGCAATGTGTAAAAGAAATTAGAGACTAGGCTAAGCACTATTTACATAACTGGGCCTATCTCTTCCATTTTTCAGGCTATTATGATTCACTGTTGAGTCATTCTATGAATTAGTTGAGCTGTCTTTGGGGCTCTCTTTTATTTATGCCTTCAATTCACTGCAGATTTTAACTGTTATAGCAACAGCAGAATGTTGTGATCTTGATCTTATTTAATAATATTTTGTAATCCTTAATTAGAGATACTATATTTTAGAAGCTGTTATATAAGCTTGATATGAAAACTGTACAACTATGCCTTAATTATTTTAACTCACATGTATTCATTGATAGTTCAATAGAAATCATTCAGTCATTTACAGTAAGGTGTCTGTAAGAGAAGTAAGAAAAACTGTATTTATAGAAAGATATAAAAATGCTATGATGAATAAAAGCATTTATGCCAGAATTTTTCAGAGGAAGGATATAAATACAGCTGAACAGTTATGCTTCACATGTACATTTCTTCCATGTATTTAAAAATTTAGAACTTAAAATGCTTATCAATATCTTCTACTGTATAGCTTGTTTTAAAATAATTACTGATAGATTGTTATGGATATTAAGGTACAGGAAAAGTATCCAATGGGAAAAAGTTTTTCCATTATCTGTGTGGAGGTTTAATCAGAACCATAAGGAGTTTTTGAAAGGTTGTCATCTATTAGCAACACACCTACTAATAAGTTGTGTTAATAGAATAAGAAAATGGAATAAAATTAATGTATCTAACTGTAAGACCAGAAGAATGTCACAGGTTCTTGGGCATTTTTAGCCTCTCTTCTGTGCTTTAGTCAAGGGCAGTAACTTCACTAATGTAACCAAACACAGGTCCGGCTGCCCATTGCTTCAAAAGTCAATACTCAAGAGGCAGGTGCTAATGTAAAGGAAAAGTGGTCTCACTCAGGTGCCCACAGCCTGGAAGATGAGGAACTCTTGTCTCAGAGTCCATCTTAGCATCTCAGGCACCCTGGTTAGCTTATAGAGGGGAACTGTGGGAAAAGCGGGACTAAGAAATTTCTGGCGATGCACAGTTTCTCGACTGTGTTGTTAGGTATTTCAAGTGTTATATCTCCTGCATGTGTCATCATGTAGTTTCATCGCTCTATCCACAGTTTCACTGCTAATATCTGGGAATAGGACATGCAGGTAGCATTTCGGCTGGTTCTGATAAGAATCACTGACACTTGCCCAATTTTGTGATTAGAGTCATTCCTTGGTTAAGCAAGAGCTGCAACTGCTGATGTCTATAAAATACTTGTAAGGAAACATTTAAATCTTCTATGCATTAGTACAGCCTATTCTCTAATGACCACATGATTAGTATATTATGTTTACTTCACTTACTGTTACACTACTATTAATAAACAGACCAATGCATTTTAGTTTTTTCTTTAAAATTATTAGTGATAATGCATTCCTTTTTTTACCTATAGTTATATTCTTCAGTGATCTTTAATCAATCAGGTAAAAATCCCATAGTAATATTTGTGCAGACATTTTATTACATTTAGGGAAGAAAATGAGAAGAATCTTTGCCAAACTTAAATAAAATATAATATGCTCACATGCACATGCATAAAAAAGGGTAGTTAGAACATGTGGTATATAATACCATTTGGTTTCTTAAGACAATCTGCTTCCTGTTGGTATTCACTTCTAATAAGCTTGTCATTTCTAGGCAGCAATTGTGTTAATTAAAATACTAGAGATCCTGGTGCTTTATCTACAAACTAGAACCAGGAGATGTGTTTATGTGAAGATGATATGATAACCAATATACACTTTTCTAAAGCTCTCATGACTCACAATATTTTCCTGAAATGTAGCTCACAATACATTAAAAAAAAATAAAATTACTCAAAGTATCACCATCCCACCCCATCTTCAAACCACCCTAATTAAAAATCTATCCTTTCTGACCAGCATAAGTTATGTGTAAAGGTCTCATGGGCAAACAATTCTATCTTTATTCTTGATTATCAAAAAATTGTGATTTCCACATTTTCTCTAAATGTAAACATTCAACATGTTTCTGACTTTAGAGACCATTTTATTTCAAACTTCTACCCTAGGTTAATTATGCAATCTTATTTTAAGTAACAATTATTTGAATCTATATTCTACATTATTAAATCTCATGTCTTTCCAACTAAAAACCTAAACTTATATCTAATTGTAATTTCTGTAGAATGAACTGTCAACTTCTTAATGGAAAATTATAGAAACACAAACTCGTATATCCCAGCACACATGATCATTCTTTCCATAGTTCCTACATTATATCATAATCACCCAGGTTCTAAATATAAACCCATCCAAGACAATGTCAGTAATTTTCTTTTCCATGTTGGATTTGCATTTGCTTTTACTTTAACAATACCTTACTTTGAAACCCTAAACTTTTTAGTAATAAACACCAAGCAAATTAAAAACAAAGTTAAACAAAACAGAAGATCACATGTCAATGTTCAGTCCACATGGGCTACAACAAAGAATACACTTCAAACTAAGACTGTAAAACTTAAAAATGGACATGTATATAGGTGCTGTGTGGCCTACAGACTTTCTCCACTGACTATCTGTGATGGAGAAATGAATTGTACATGGAATACATTTGAATACTAAGATTTCATGCTTTTACATCCTCAAAAATCCACCATATTACTTAGATTTCTTTTCTACCTTTCAACTTTGACAATGGTCCTAGTCGAATGTTTCAGCATTTGTCACAGAAGTCTTGGCAAGAATATTCACTTGGTCTTCAATGCTCTAAATTATCTCTCAAATTTATTCTCCTATTGCAAAATAACTATTTTTTGTAAGTAGAGAAAACAGACTGTCACTCCTGTCTCTGCTCATTTAAAAAGCAGTACTTCTGCTTCACCTATAGAATAGTAACTATCTAAATAATGTTATCTGGATGGCAAGATTGTGACTATGTTCAGACTGGCCCATGTATTTAAACAAAGAAGTTTAATTTACTTAAATAATTTACACAAAATGACTAAGTCAGATTACTCATTTGAATAGGTAACTTCTACCTCAAAATTTGTTAAACTTTATTGAAATAATGTATACAATTTGTAACTTGAGGTTGACACACTAATAATACTCCACACAAATAATATTTCATAAGACAACATTTAGCATTAAAATTCTTTTATGCCTCCTCTCCTTACTTATTATGCTTCTGGGCTTTTAATTTTCTAGTCATATCAGAATAAACAAAACATAAAACACATTTGCAGGATTTTATTTTTTGTGTCTTTCATTACTTTTTAATATGCTATCTAAATGCTAAAATCTTTATTGTATTGTCACCTGCTTTTTTGAAAAATTTCCTGGTCTATTCAGTTCAAATTAAATGTTTCTATTTCTGTTCTCTCATAAAATTTTGGTTTATCTCTTAAAAGTACATTATGGTCAATGAAAGAAAAATTGATAAGTTGGACTTTATTAAAATTAAAATATTTCCCTCTCCAAAAGACCTATAAAGAGAATAAAAATATAAGACACTGACTTGGAGGAAATCTTTGCAAAATACATAGCTCATAAAATATTGTTATCCAAAATATGCAAAGATCTCTTAAATCTCAAAAAAAAAAAAACCTCTCTTAGCTCAGATTGCTATAATTTAAAAAAAGACAAAAAACTGGATGGCTTCTAAACTATAAGAATTTATTACTCACAGTTCTAGAGGTTGAGGGTCTGAGATCAATGTGCCAGCATGGTTGGGTTCTAGTGAGAGCCCTCTTCCAGTTTACAGCTGGCAGGCTTCTCTTTGTATCCTCAGGTGGAGAAGAGCAGAAAAAACAAGTTCAATCATGACTCTTATGAGTAGTGATGCAATTCCTTAGGACTTCACCCTTAAAACCTCACATAATGCTAATAACCTCCAAAATACCCACTTTCTAATACCATCACATTGGTGGGAAGGGGTTCAAAATATAAATTTTGAGTGGACACAAACTTTTAGTTCATAACAAAAATAAGTTAGAAATGAACAAAAGATTCAGATCTCACCAATGAAAATATTCAGATGGCAAATAAATGAACAAAAAGATGCTCAACAATAATATGTCATCAATTATTTGGAAATTAAAACAACCCTGAGATACAACTAAACAACTATTTGAATAGCTAATATCCAAAACACTGATGACATCAATTTCAGGGAAGGATGTGGAGCAACACGAACTCTTATTTGTTGTTGGTGGGAATGGCAAATAGTTTAAATGATTTGGAAGATAGCTTGGCATTCTTTTAAAGTAAAAATATATAATCTAACAATTGTACTCCCAAATGGTTTGAAAACTGATTTCTATACAAAAACCTACAAATGGATGGTTATAGCAGCTTTATTCATAATTACCCAAACTTGGAAACAACAAGGATATCCTTTAATAGCTGAATGGATAAACAGATTGTAATTCAGTAAGTTCTCACTTAGTATTGTCACTAGATTCTGCAATGTCAAGCAAAATGACATATAATGAAGTCAGTTTTACCATATACTAGTTGATATTAACAAGAATTGTGTTCCTACAAGATCTAATCATTATGATGGAACAATATTAAACAAAATAACATTATTTGAGGACCTGCTGTATCTCATACAATGAAATTGTAACCAAAGAAAAAGAATGGAGGTTTGGCTGCCTGTCACCACAAGAGCCAAACTTGTGAGGCAGATGCTGTTGCAAAAGGAAAGAGGCTTTATTCAGGTGCTACTTGATCTGGGAGAATGGCAAACTCCTGTCTCAAAACTCATCTCAGTAAGACCAAGACAAAAGCCAGGGTCTAGGGTTCCTGCTCTATTTTAAAGTGTTGTCCTTTGGAGCCCACAGGCAGCTGTTAAGCAGTCATTGTCCCCATCCAGGTAGCTTAGCTTATTCCAAGCTGCTAGTGATTTCAGGCTCCCTCCTGCTAGGGCCGCATAGCCCATGGAGAGAACAAGCCAGTGAACCATGTGAATGCAGGTCACAAGCAAGAGAGCAACAGAGCATGACCTTTATTCCCCTGGTATATTAGCTTGGGTGTGTGGGTGTAGTAGGACAGACCAAGTGCTTTCTCAAAATGACCAATTTATTTCTCAAACTTTTATGCTTTTTGGGTGGGTCCATCTCCCAACCAATCTCTTCTTTCCCCAGGCTACAGTGACAGGCCTATTTGGTTCAGTACCTTCCCGGTACCATTATGATTTCTGTGATGCATGTGTCTGTCTTTCCCAGGTCCCACCCCCAATTTGATACTAGAGGTGGAGTAGAAGGGCTTTTTTCTATCCAATTATATTGCTAGCTTTTTGCATACTCAGGCCCCATGCACTGATATTTCTAAATTTCTCTGCACTCAGTATAAGATCCTCCTCCTACCACTAACTTGACCAATAGTGGAAAGTCCCTGGCACTTTGGGCAGAGTGTCTACTGGTAACAAAATGTTATTAAGTAATGGAATAAATGAGCTATGAAGCCATGAAAAGATGTGGATGAACCTTAAATACCCATTACTTAGGGGAAAAAGACAATCTGAAAAGGTAAGAAAATGTAGGATTCCAACCAAATGATATATAAAAATAGGCAAAACTCTAGAGACAGTAAGACTAGTGCTTACCAGGGGCTGGGAGAAGGGAGGAAGGAATGAATAGTGGAATACAGAGAATTTTTAAGTCAGTGAAACTATTCTTTAAGATACTTATGGTGGATATGTGGACATTCACACTTGTTAAAACTCATAGACTATGGCACAAGAAGAGTGACCCTTAATGTAAAGCATGGAATTTAGTTAAATAATGTACAGTATTATTTAGGAACTGTAAGAAATGACCTAGATTAATAGGAGAAGTAGACTTCTGGCCAAGATGTACGCATAGGTAGATACACTTTGTCTCCTCGTACAACCAAAAGAAGGACAACAGCAAATTTAAAAACAAAAAATAAACATTACTGCCAGAAAATCGAACTGTATGGAAGTCCAGCAACCAAGGAGTTAAAGATAAAACATTCATTCAGAGTGGTAGGAGGGGTGGAGACAGGCAGCAAGGGAGGAGAGGACACTCAGCAGGGTGGAGGATGGAGGACTGGGTGGTCG